>JBBUKS010476176.1:0-17266 GCA_038050645.1 Hedychium gardnerianum
AAAATCTAAATTATTATCCAAATTTATTTATTTATATATATCGTCATTAATAATATATATATATTATTTTATTTTATTAGTTGATTTGGCGGCTGATACAATTCTCTATACTAAGTCATACTAAAATCTTCAAACAAATAAGTTTTTATTGTATTATTTAAGATTGAACCAAATAACATTAGATTATATTTTATTTCTCATAACTTGATTATGTGATTAAACCAAAATTATGCATGATAATCTTGAACCAAATTCACCCTTAAGATTTTAGACTTCTGGTCTTTCTTGGATGGTAAGACAATTAGTTATACGTGTTATATGTTTTGGACTTAAATATATTGCATTTAGTATGTTTATTAATAGAATCTTTAACATTATAATTTAATTTTTTATTACATTAAGTAAGTTTTTTATTGGCATTAATAAGTTGTTTGATAGTAACTTAGACACTAATAACTGTTCCAACCCAACTCAAGTTGGGTCAAATCTATCTAACAACTAGTTATACATATCTTATCAATTAGCATACTGAACATAGTCAGACTCCATCGAGTAAGATAAAATTTAGTTATTGTTGTTATTATTACTTTAACATATCGAACATCCCATAATTGCTCTTTAAACAGTATCATGATGCATATGCAGGTGAAAGCAAGAGATTCGCTAGCTTACTATAGTTGCGATGACGATTTTGTCGTCGTTGACAAATCTATAGATTGTGGTCAAAGAGAATCAAAATCTTATAATAGATCATCAGATTTCAGATCTCCAGGTCAGAGTTCATACAACATCACATTACATCCACAAGGTACTTGCTTCAACTATTGCAAAAACATATGTGAAATATATAGATTTTCGATCAAGAGATACTACTAAAAATTTTAATTTGAGTTTTCTAAACTAGAAAACACCAACAACTACATCAAATACTCACTAACGTACATTTGTTTATGCTGAGTGGTTTTTCTCCGATGTTCACATGATAACCGAGGAACCCAAAGAACGAGAACGATTTTATCGATGGGTTTTAAGAGGATTCATATATTTCGTATTCAAAGTTCTGGCCTTCTTACATATAGCTAGTTTTAAAGAGGGGAGGTTGAGTGACATCCATCCATCAAAAGCTCACAATGGGATTGCAAAACAGAGTTCTATAGAAGACAAATCTGAGCAGCATATGGTTGTTTGTTTGGATCGTATTAGGAAACTAGAGACGATGCTTGCTGAGCTCTCCAACAAACCCGCGGAGATTCCTCTTGAGAAAGATCTCATGCTAGATGCTACTTGAATCTTGGGACCGAATAAAGCACATCGAGTTCGATCTCGATAAGACAAAACAGGTCAGCTTAACTTCTTTTTTTTAATTATGTCCATGAATTTCAATCTCTATCCTTTGATTGTTCCTAACACACTGGTTTCAGGTATTGAATACCACGGTCATGAAGCAGTTGGAAATTATCGAATCATTAGATGCATCACAGGAATTAAAGGTAACTTACTGCTGATCGTTTTCCCCTTTATAAATGTTCACTCAAAATGCTAATTAGTCTAAATCTTTCCTTCAACGTCTCGAGTCACATTAAAAATTACAGCCATAGAATTTCACCCACGCTGTTGTGGAATTTTGTTAGCCAATATATTCTTATCAAGTATCATCCAAACAAATTATATGGTCTCGAAGATAATTATTTCAGGAATTCAGGATAAATTATATATACACCTCTCATTTTTTTTAAAAAAAAAATTATGTAAAAGAAAAAAATTATGTTCATCTCTTGTATATTTATGATTTCATGAACTAATCAAATTAAGTTATACATGAAATATCAATAAACCCAAGACGGTTATCTCAAATTTATCCATTAGTTTGTGTTTTCCTCTAGTCGTAGTATATGCTGTTGTTTGATTACTCCATTGCTTATTTTTGATTCAGGGGAGTACCAGGGTAATATCAGCGAATGAATGATACATGAATTGGAACACATGGTCTCGTCCAACTTTGCCATTGGAACTATACAATATTGCTACCTTACTGTTTTCGTTCAGAGAATGAAGTGACTGAAGCAACAGGTAAAGATAAGCAACTTTTATACGGTCTATTTTCTGTTATCCTTCATTTGTTTATTACCTTTGATTCACTTTCCATGAACAGATAATAGTACATCGAGTGAAAAACGCATAAAGCAAAATTGGTAATGACGACTAAAGGTACATCACTCTCCGACTTGGCAGATGTAATAGTTTATAATTTTATTTTTCAATTGTCGAATATATCTTCTACTTTTATAACTTGTAATAAATGATTTTAAAAGTAACAATTTTATTATGTTTTATGTAAAATTGTAATTAAAATAATAGTAAGTTTATTATGCAAAAACATATTAAATTAATTTTTAAACTGATAAAAATCCATTATTTTATACGCAGTCGACATATATATATATATATATATATATATATGATAAATCAACTAATTATTCATATTATTTCAACAATTAAAATTATTTGTTACAATACAGAGTAGTTTGATAGGTTTAACAAAGTTTTTAAAGATGAATCGATTTTAACTGCTTTTAATCTAATAAAAGAACTAGATTTAAAAAAAAAAATCTAAAATCTATAAAACATTGTTAAAGAATTTAATCTCATCACGTCTAAAAATAAAAAATATATTACGATTCAATGAAACTATAAAATTCATACGTTTACAAAAATAATCGAAGTCTTTTGCAATAAAAAAATTAAAAAAATAAAAGGTAATGAAAAAAAAATCCATATAGTTTAAAAAGGAACATTTGATAAAAGCTAATAATGTTATTTTTTTTATTTTATTAACAACTATGCAAACTTATAGTTCATAACTATCATATATTGTTAATTTATTTATTTACAAAAATATGGCAAATTTTCCTGATTGGTAGGGCGTTTTATATTTGGCCATCCCTTGAGAAATAGCAATATTCAAAGGATCAGCTATTAAAACATCACGAAGAAGTCGAGTTGCATTTGCTCCACCGTGCTGCATCAACGAGGGGCATCTAAGCTCTGCCCCGGTAATTATATAAAAAAAACACCTGTACTTCAACAAAATAAAAGTATCACCATATCATGTTGCGTCGCATCATCTGCCGAAATTGTTTCTTCGTAATACACCATGAATCCATGAAGGTGCTCATCTGCATCGAGCAATGCAATGCGCTTGAGTAGATAAGTTAGTAGAAAGGAGCTTAGCGCAATGCTTAAGCTACAAGAGTATAACAACACAACATTAACAACGCAATTCAAACACATAAGAAACACAGATTGACCCATCTACTAAGTTAAAATTACTATTAATAAATTTAATATTTTTTATGTTGCATAATATTTTAGGAAGTTCAATTAATATTAGATCTAGCATGTATAATCTCAACAATATGACAAGAGGTTATTCTAAACAAATAGCACTCTGTTCTTAGTCTCCTAAAAAACATAGAAAATTAAAATTGCAGGAGAAAGAGAGAGATGCTTAATGTAACTTACACTACTGACGATCTTTGCACCGTACCAGGCGGAATCAGCACCACATGGAGGAGGAATAACCTCTATACCTTTAGACATTGAGGCAGGGAGAATCTTGCACAGTTCTTTCTCAAGTCTCTCTGAGATTATTCATTTCATGAGACAAGAAGAATGTCAGATTATTAGATTCATAAATCATCAAGTAGATATGCCCTAACTATTTAATATGTGAATGTTGTCGCACCATGGAGCTCTATGAAACATGAGATCAGATGTAATTAATCAATTAAATCAATTTTGTTAAATTAACTCATGGTCTATTTAGGGAGAGGAGAGAGGAGCAAAGGGATCCTCGTTTGGGTGTCTACCTAGCAGAAAGTGGCACCATTTTGATGCACAGAACTCGTACAACCAGAGGTAGGCGGACACAAAGGAGAGAAAGGAAGAAGGGCGGGCAAAAAAAAGGTAAAGTGAGTCGTATACTCTTTTTGTTCTCTCTTTAGTGACCTAATAATACTCCCGAACTAAGTGCGTTTTGGTCTATTAATTATCTTTCTATCCACTTCAACTCTCCACTCTCTTTGCACTAAACAAAGCTGGAGGAGACCAAGCCATCTCTACTTCACTCTTCTCCTCCTATAGTAAACAATGCCGCAAAGCCAGAAGTGTCTTTTTCCTTGGTTTCCTCTACCTTTACATCTACTCTAACCATCTTCACTCTTCTAACTACAAAAAAATTATTGGCCGCCCTTAAACTTGTTTATAGCATCTTGACATATTTTCATTCGTTTACATCTGTTGAACTACACATAATCGAAAGAAAAAAAGAAAAAGAAAAGAGACAAGATTTAGCATGAAATCTGGACGAGAATACCTGGTAGTCCAGGTAAACTAGAAGTTCCACCCGCCAAAACCACAGTTTTAAACCATCTATTATCAGGGGTGGCTTCAGCAGCCAAGCAATGATCCATGCAGAGAGCCACAGCTCGATGCAAACCCAATGTGCGCCTGTAGTCATGAGAGAGCACATAGTTGTGTGTGTGACTAATAGTACCTTTTGGTCTTACTTGCTTTCGATATGAAAAGAAAAATGAAATTAACATGAAACAAACAGAAGGTAGAGAAAGAAAAAAAACTTCAGCAACATTGTCAAATTTTTGTTTTTTATTTTGATTGAAACAAACATGTGTTAATTGTAAAGTTAATCTACATTGAGTTTATAACTGCACTTGAATCCTGCAATTCTAGGTCCATAACTTGTTTCCAATTAAAATTCATGCTTTATTCCATTTTTTTCAATGTAGTGTAAACCTGTAAATGGATAGGTTTCCTAATGTGACATAATTGTCTTCGTACAATTCTCTGATTTAAGTTGCCAGAACTTTCAGGAAGAACGATAATCATAAATTTAATTTGTCACGTTAAAAGATGATGAAAACAAAAAACTTACAGCCCGCCAATAAGTGGTTGGAAAAGGATTTCCCCAGTCTTAAACCGCTCTTTCGATAGAGTGAACCAACCCTCACCAGCAACCTCACATGAAGCTTCAGTATCTTTTTGTAGCTCTGCCTCATAGTCAGCAGCGACATAGCACAGTTTCTGGGTATAATAAAGCATTTCAGATCACATATAATTAGGCAAACATGAACTGTAAGGTTAGTATATATCTAAACTATTTTACACACACGATGGATCCCCATATGTATCCTATTCTTTACTAGCTGAAAAAAAGCATTATTCGAAGAACTTTTGCATCAATAATTTGCTAATACTAGTGTAGCTCAATTGATCTAGTAAACTATGAGGAAGAAAACATTAAATGATCTGATAATGGAGATTCGTACCTCCTTAATGGTTCTAACAGTGTATAGTGACTCAAAATTTATGCTTCTTTGCTGCATTAACTCTCTGAGAAATGCAGTAAGTTTTAGAGCACCTTGTCCCAATATTTCAATGCCGATATCATGCCTAACAATACCTTCGAGAACTGTGGGAAAAAAAAACTGTATGTTAGAAAACTATATGGAGACACAAGGAACCTCTTTCAAGCAACATGGCAACTGTGCAACAAAATCCATATTAAATATAACTATATGGAATAGGTCTAATAATATGATAGAATATATCATCACCCAATATGATCAACCATGTGTATGAACACCAAAAAAAATGAGAGCGACCATGTCAATTACGAACCACTCAGACTCAGGAAACGTGAGAAGACCATCTTTCACTGGATAAAGAGCAGCTGCAGCTGTTCTCATTCATGGGTAAAGTATAATTTCATTGAAGCTATAGGCACCTCTTGAAAGGAGACTCAATGGTTATCTTTCTGAGTTCGGGTTGGTTGAATTCTGTACCGTATGAGTCCTCCACAGCAGTTGGCTTCCGTCACAACCCCGATAAAGTTCCTGATGGTGTTTTAGTCCTTTCTGTTTTCTCACTTCTGAACCTTCATTCATAAAGGGACGGGGACCAGCTTGAATATGACAACCCCATGCTAGCATGAGAATCTCAGTAAGTGGCATAAACCTTTCACACAAGTCAATGAAGTTACTGAACGTACTTAACCAATATCCAAGTGATCAATAGTAACAAGGATCTCAATAAAACCATAATCATTAGCAAGCTTTAACATTTTACAAAATAAATATGTTTTCCTAATTTTCCTGAAGTTTCTCAAAAGATATTCATATCTACCACTTGTGCAAGCCTAAAATGAGTTGTGTTACAGAAGTATCACAAGTTACATGGTAATGATATTCAAATACCACAGATTTCTAATATGAACGTGTACTTGATCACTCCTTTTTCAAGAATATCTCATGCTATGGGTCCAAATGCTATGACAAATATCTGAGATGTGCAATTTATCTAGAAAGCGAAATCAAACTGACTTTAAACAGAAACTGATACACATACTGATGACATGAGCAGAACTTACTTGGGACTACTGAAGTAACATGGAAGCCAATGTTGACAACAATTCCAGAAGTTCGTTTTGCAGCAAATAAAGCCAACACTGCCTAAAAAATTAATACTGGATAACAAGATACAGTCGTATTCTCGAATGAGAATCAAGATTTATAAACATTCCGTTCAAATGAAACCATTTAAGAATACATATACAGGCACATAATGGCTAAGCTCTAAAATTGCAGACAATAGCTCCTCTTAGAGGATAAACATAAAAGATAAGTATTGAGTTGCAAAGCAAAACGTCAAATTGATAACAATCAAAGAGAAGGATTGAGTTCAGCAAAGAAAAATGTCAATCACCTATATAAAAAAGCATCATCTTTTTAGAGACCAACAAGCCACAAATTGTACATATGAAGGTGTTGAACAAGAACATACCGAGCCAAAAGATTTCCAAAGTACACCAAATTTATGCATGAACAAACTAAGTTATATACATGTATTGTAATATATCTAGGGACCAAAAACTAAACCAAGAGAACAAGCATGGTAGAACAAAATTGATATATTAGCCACATGTTATCAAGTTCAGGTCCAAGTATAAGCCAAAGTTAAGTTCAGATAATCAACCAAGAAAAGAATCAAATTCACACCTGATCAATTGCACAAATAGCAGGAACATTCATATCAAAAAGAACCGAGTATATTGCTTCTTTTAATTGCTTTCTAGATGCCCTAGCGGATTCAGTATCTGAACAGAACAAACCAAAAGTTAGCTAAACTATTAACTGCAAATATTTTGATAATCATCAAAACATGCAAATAACGCAACTTCTCACCTAATTCCTACAATACAAACATGGAAAGACGGAGTAGATCAAAGAAAATAATTTTGAGTTACACAACCAATGAAGCAAATCAATGCTAAATCAATAAGGTCATACTAATGCTGCCAATGGACCTGATGTTGTCCTATAGTTGTAGGTATGCACTAAGGCAACACCAAGCTTATCTTTTTCACATTGATACGAAATGAACTAACCAATCGTACTCAAGATAAAGTTCCTTGTGTGTTATTTGTATATATTATTGTGTTATTTGTAAATAAGACTACAGTATGACCAGTGATACTCAAGGGATCTAAGTGTTGGATTGTTTAGAAACATGTAAAAAAAATTAATGTAGCTGAGATACTAAGATGGATGTGAGGAGTTTACCAACAAAAATTAGATTAAAAAAATACTAATACTTGAAAACAATTAGGTATAACTCATAGGTTGAGATGATGTTTAAGATGATCAATAAATTTTACTGTTAGAAGGGTTGAAACTACTAGAAGATAAGGAGTAGACGTAGACCAAACTATTGGTTAATGCAATAAAACATAATTTAATTAATTAGAACATTATCAGTGATATTCCCTTACCTGGATGTCAATTGACAGATAAGATTCATATATATCCCTAATAATAGTTGGAAGAAACACGGCTTATTGTGATGATATAACTACTAGTTGCAACAAGCATGTTTTTAAATTAAATTGTTCATCAATTTGAAGCAATTAGAACATGATAAATATCTGGGAATGAAATTATCAAAAGTTAGTTGTATAAGGCTAAGAAGGGAACTCCATCAAAAATAAAGTCAGAAATTTTGATCAAAGCACAAACACCACCCAATATGAAATAAAACATTTTTTATTTCATTAACTCATGCAGATGTGCTGACCATCAACATAGCATATTGGAAGGGAGACAACAACTGGTTGGGATGATGTCTTCACTTGCATTCTGCATTACAATAAAAACTTTTACAAGCAGTGGAAATTACAGAACTATACATAGCTAATGAATTCAATACTCAAGTTCACTGTTTTGAAGCTATGCTACATCCCCATAATTGCAATACAAAGATGAAAGCCTAGAAACCACAAGGAAACTGGCTAGCCAGTCAATGAATTATACTCTATACTCTTTCCACTACTATATCTGATTGACGACAAAGACCGGATGTAAGTAATGAGAATTTATTCTAGAACAATATTTTATAATAATTAACTTTAGCCTGCAGCTCAATATCTGAAGAACGAAGATACAAGTGATAAATAGTAAGTGAGAGGTGGGCACCTGCTAAATATTGTGGTAAAAAAATAGTGAAGTCTTGCATGCATTGGAGACTCCAGATTGCCAAATTCCTACAGTATAAAAAAAAACTATAAACACTAAGAAATACAAGAAAGAAAATGTGCATTTATTTATTTTTCCAAATAAAACAAGGAGATTGTTTACTTCACTAAAGATAACATGTCATTATATATTTTACTTGCTGGCAACTGTTTTCATGAATATAAATACGTACTAAGAATGTAGCACAACGTCCAGATGGAGAACAAGACTTGCTCCAACCATACTTGCAATAGCCAGAGCCACCTTAAAAGGAAATAGATAGGTAAGTATAAATTCTAGAGCTTTTAGTGTTTCAAACAATACCAGTCAGCTTATTGAAAAGGTTCTAGAAAACCTAGTTAACTTTCACATTCACATTGATCATTTCAGACAAAATTCTTAATGTGATACCAACTATGTGTCCCACCTCTTCCTTTCCCCACACATGGAGTTTGGACCAACTAAAATGATAAGTAGAATTGAAGAGGTAACACCATATAATCATTAGCATATTAAATATGCACATTATTATGTGTAATTATATTAGTATTTCAATTTTCTATACCCATTTTATATGTGCAACTATCTTGCTACAGAAAATGAGGGGAGGAAGGAACAGAAATAAGAGGAGATGTAAATTATAGAAACTTACAGCCATCAAACACAGGTTAACAAATGGAGGCTAACAAATTAAATACAAAATCAAAGTTTTAAGATTTCTATTGAAAGTCCCTGGTTGTTCCTTTCAGTCTGGATTGACCAGATTCAATCGCATGAGAACTCCAAGCTAATGTTTATCAGTACTTTCTCCAATGTAGACTCAATAGAAGTGGAAGTGTGGATTGATTTGAAGGAGTCCAGTCCATCTGGAAACAACATATTTTGCATAGGAAGAGAAAGGGGGTAGCTAATTCGGGATCACCTTAACAGTCTGGGCATGTGGGTCAGAAATAGAAAATCAGTATTGTAAATGGTCTTCGTTTAAGCAGATCATAGAGTATGATCCATTTGTTGAATTTAATCTTTTGCAGAGTGGTCATCAGCCATTTCAGCCAAGGGGAGTAGAGAACACCAGAAAAATTAAGCTAACCAGTTGCATCAAGAGAGGGAATTAGAAACGATGATGATAAACCAAGGAGACGTGCGGCCATAGAAGAATGCTAAATACTAGACTTGTTATTGACTTGCCTTTAGAGCATTGTAAGAAATTCAAGAATGAACTGGAGAACCAACCATCAAGTCAATCATATCATCAGAGATAAAAGAGTAAACCAAATGGATTGCTATAGAGGTTTTATTGCCAAGGGAAGTTCAAAGTCTTCAACAAAACAAACTGAAACACATGAGCTATCTATAAAAGTTAAGGTTCCAGTCATACCATCAATAATAATAGAGCCTGGAACCATTGCACGCTTTGAATAAATGTTCATAAATGACAATTGTGACGGAGGAACAAAGCATAACCTGCAATGTAGGGGGGAAAGGTATCAACACAAGCAATAGTAGACACTTTTGGGGCGGACAACAACTACTTATTGTCTCCCATAATTTGACAAAATCATCCAACAACACATGTATGAAGTATCCTTTATAAAAAGGGTTAATTAATTAATCTAGCACAACCGTTGCACCTTATTTTAAATTAGCCCAACGTTTAAATTTTAATAACTTGCACAACATTTTGCTTCAAATTTAACACACATTTAAGTTTTTTTAAGTCGTGATGTGTGTTGGTGTGCATGATGCCATATCAACAAACATATTGCATGCATGTCAAAAAATTTAGAAGTTTAAAAGTGGATTATTTACATAATCAGATATGGCATTGCATTTTAAAATAACTCACTTTAAACTTCCAAAGTCAATTTTTTGATGTGCATGCAATTTGTTTGCTAACATGCATACTTTCATGTCAGCACCACGTCATTATTTTAAATTGAAAGGCAGACACTTAAAAGAGTTAAAACAATGATATATTTGAAATAAAAAAAGTATGCTGGGGTGATATACAAATTTTTAAATATTGTGCTAGAATTGAATCAGTATATAAAAGTTGTTCAAGATTAATTAATTAATTTTTATAAGAAACACAAGTTACCTGAAGAGATTTATATTGAGTTTTGCAGAGATGTTCAGATTTTACATAGAAAAAGAAAAGACATGTGTCGAGACCAAAACTAGATACAAAGGCATACTATTGTGTTCATGGAAACCTACAAAGACTACTTCACTTCACATCCATTGAGATAGGCTTCACATGAGAGCGTAAAAAATGTACAGATGCATGATTACATGCACATCTGCGAAGGATACAAACTTCCCATCCTACTGCTTCCATAACTCTACATCATATACGTATAGTGTACTAATATTTCACCTAGTTATGTAATTTTTTTGTGATGTTAAAAAGTAAGCGACTGATATGAGTCGTCTCTCCAACTACATCAGTTGCCTGTTCAACGAAGGACCACGTACATTTTAAATCATATGAAAGAAAACGTTAAGAGAATCTCTTATCATCTGACTCAGGACGTTCCACATAATCTGACTTTACTGCAACAATACCTTACTTCGACACCAAGACAATAGCCGTAGCCAAAGCAAGAAAGGAAATCACAAAATCAAAACAATGAAAACTCAGATCTCACCACGGTACTTACCGCAAGTGGGTTTCGGCGAAGACCAAAGCATCCCACGGCTCCTTCTCGTTCATGATAAAGTAAACCCAGATAGCGTTGTCCGACACCAGGGCTCTCCATGACTTGCACACGGAGCTGGTCCGCGCGGCATCCCGGGGTCCGAGCAGCAGGAGGATCTGCACGAAGACGTCGTTGGGGATGAAGTTTAGATCTCCGAGGGGAGGGTGGTCTTCCGGGAGTTCTGAGCTATGGCGACTGGAGCTGGATCCGGAGCGATGGAGCACGGAGCCCAAGACCTTCCGCAGCACCACCGCCATTAAGGCCGCGATCCTATCCCAAGCTAGGGATGATCGAGGTGGACGAAGAAGGAGGACGCGGATCGAGGTGGAGGGAATTCGAATTCGCCGTCGTCTCGAATAGGAGGAGGAGGAGAAGGCGGCAGCATCGAGATGCAATTGGGGAAACGATTTAGGCCGCAGAAATGATGAGATAATAAATGATCCTGGTTGGTGCTATCGTGCGCGCCGAGGGCACGTGGACGAGTTATGAGTTTTTAATTTTCGATCGTGTACTATCCGTTTGTTTTTTTAAAAAAATCTTTTTATAAATATTTTAATATTTTTCAATATGATCAATAAAGAATTATAATCACAAAATTATGTTCAAAAAAAAATTGATTTTCAGGAAAAAGAGATTGCTCCCTTCTCATTTGGAATGTAACAAACTTATTCTTTAATACAAAATTAATTCATAAATACATTTAATTATAATTTTATCTGATATTTGTTTGTGGTTTTATTTATCTACTTAGACTTATTATTGAATTAAAAGGATAAACATGTCTCAATAACATTTTCAATTAACAAGTTTAATATAAAATTCTGTTACATGGTTAAAACTCCTTTGTTTTTCTAATAAATAAATGTGTACATGTTTATTTCAACTTAATTTAAATTTTCAAATTTTTAAAACTTAAAACAAAAAAAATACTATACTACTACTAATAATAATAATACAAATGATATCCCTTGCAAAAAAAAAATCAATGGAATAATAAAATTCATATAAACATATATTCACAAACCTCAGTGATGATGTCCATAAAAGCTAAAATAATATAAAAGCTTTTTAAACAGCTTGAAGTCTCCCCAACTTGCTAAAGAACATTCATATCATCCAAATTTGTGCGAAAACTCTTCTTCTAAAAAATATTAACTCTTATATTTGATGTAGTAAACAACAATTCCAGGGTAACTAAGCAATATCCTCATTTTACATTTGTTTACACTGAACAATG
The DNA here is from genome assembly GCA_038050645.1 of Hedychium gardnerianum. Taxonomy (NCBI): domain Eukaryota; kingdom Viridiplantae; phylum Streptophyta; class Magnoliopsida; order Zingiberales; family Zingiberaceae; genus Hedychium; species Hedychium gardnerianum. The sequence continues at coordinate 12,522 of JBBUKS010476176.1, forward strand.
ATCCAGATCCAGATGGCTGTTACACTTCTGAGTTATGCTGTGAAAAAAGAGAAACCTCAAAATAAGAACCCTCTTAAATATAGATTTTAGATTTTCTTTTGAGTCAATGAAAGTGGGAGGATCGGCCAAATAGGAACATGAATCGATCTGCAGCTACAGTGTTGAGGAGTCTTTTTCCAAAAATCAGTGATCTTGCAACAGCACAACTTTTTCACTACAAATCCTGTGAAAATTTTGAAAGAAAACAATGTATCTTTTAACTGAAAATTGAAACGAAAATCTAAAACTTCAAATGACATGCAAACTACTACTCTGATATGAAAAAGATCGGTAAGATACCAGAATTTTGCAGAGTTCTGGTTCTCAAACATCATTTGGCATCATTGTATTCGCGCATCGGATAATCAGCCAACCCATGCGGGTTCCAAAACTGACTTCGTATTTCTGAATAGTTCGTAATGCAAACTGTTAGGACAATTTAGAAGTTATCAGTGGATTGATTCATTGAAGTTGAGTTACCTGCGGTGCCTTCAACTGGTGCTACAAGTGGAGGGTTGATGTTGACATTTTGCAAATTTAAAACTTGACCAGAGTATTGACAATAATTTGCATTTGCCTAATGTCAGAAACATAGATAAACTTTGACTCAAAATTGCTTTTGTGGTAGCATAAGCTGTAGTTTCGATTTTTCAAATAATGTGTACCTGGAAAATGCTTTCTTGTGTTCCAACCTCTGTTAAGCCTTGTGGACTTGTCCCTAGAATATTGCATCCATAAATGCCATTGCCAACGTTCTGTTGTGGTATCTGAAGATTAAATGTAAAAAAAAACGAGTTAGGTATCATCTCAAATGGACAATGAAATCGTACAAACTTCAACTTAAATCTTCACCTGTTGGTCATGCCTTCTGTCGCTACTTTGATCTTTCTTTTTGTGTTGCGATTGTTTCTTTTTAGTATGGTTGACCTTGGATAACTTTGTTTTTGTTGAATGCACTTGCTTACGGAGAGCGAGAGGATTAAGCAATCTATTTTCCATGGTCAGATTACCAGAAGAGAGTGCACAACCTTTGTCATCCTCATTGCTTTTATTAATCCTTTTCTGGTAATCATTGATATAACTCCATAACATCTCACAGTATTCGTCAGTCTCGACTGCCATATCTGCTGCCTCCTCGAACTTCTTGTATAGGTAATCATACCGTTGTGCCTTTGGATTATTGCTCCAACCACAATAACCAGCTTTCACTTTCATGTGTCGCCTTTTCATATCCTTTCTCCATCGTGGTAGAATGTATTTGGCTGGAACATTGGGAATTTGCTTTTTCACAAGGACTGATATGATATGCCTGCATATAATTCCCCTAAATTCAAATGTGTGACAAGTACATTGAACTTCCCAATCCCCCTCGTTGAAGTGTACTTTGTAATGCACCATCCTACGATGTTGATCCTCATTATCCCCAAGAACGACATCCTCAGACACATCATACTCAGATGCACCATCTGTCCCACCTGCCAACGAGACTTCGCAATATAGCTTTGCAACCAACTCTTGTTGAAATTCTTTGAATTTATCAATGGTATAAAGCTGTTGAAATTGTTTCTCTAGATCAAAATGGGTTATGCAGGGGACCCACAAGTTGAACGACTGAAGGTCTACTTGGTCTTCTTTTTCAACTTTAGTCTCCAATACAATATCATATTGTTCAATGAATTGCTTCGTTGTCGTATTGGAGTATACAATCCCATCGAAGAAGGGACTTATCTTTTGATTCCGTTGTGTTGTTGACATCCCAGCCCAAAAAGTATCTTTCACAAAGACAGGGACCCAAATATGCCGCTCTTCATATAAACCTTTCAACCAAGCATTATCATATAAATTAAATTTCTCAATGAATTTGCTCCAACTTTCTTCAAATTCTTCCTTTATGAAAGAATCATACACTGCATTTTGCATAATCTTTTTCATTTCTTCGTACGACTTATAGCCCTTCAACTTTTCTGGTAGCTTCTTCATTATGTGCCACAAACACCAACGGTAATGGGTGCCAGGGAATACAATCTCAATAGCCTTTTGCATTTCCTTGTCTTGGTCTGTGATGATAGCATTTGGAGCCTTTTGGGACATGCATGAAAGTAAAGCTCTAAACAACCATGTAAATGTTACAGAGTCTTCATTTGACAGCAAGCCACATCCAAACAGAATTGATTGACCATGGTGGTTGACTCCTACAAAAGAAACAAAAGGCATATCATATTTGTTTGTCAGATATGTAGTATCTATTGCAACAACGTCACCAAACTCTTCATATGCTATCCTACTCCTTGCATCTGCCCAAAATATATTTCTAATTCTGGATTCTTCATCAACATCTATTGCATAGAAAAAGCTAGCATTCTTGGCTTTCATGCGGATGAAGTAATCAAAAATTGCCTCAGCATCTCTTATGCCCAGCCAAAACTGTCTTGCTTTGTCAGCAGAAGTTGTGGGATCTTTTTCCAGAGGTGATACATTCTCATAATTCTCTGCTTGAACAGAACAAAATTTGTTATTCTTATTTGCCATATTCCGGTTGATATCATTCGATTCTAATTTTCTATGTGCACCTATCGGCAAATCCCTGTTGCACATGCAGAAGCGTGATTTCCTTGGAACTAGAGGGTGGCTGTGCTCAAGCCTAACTGAATTAACTCTGCAGCTACCATTTTCAAAAAGAGTAGCATTAACTCGAGCCTTGCAACCAGTCTTTGTTGTTGGCTTTGGTTGTAAGATATTTCTTTTGTACACATATGGCTTCCCCTCGCGAGAACATGCAATAGTAACATGTTCTATTTTGCCCGAGCTTGAGATTGTTCTTGATTTTCTACTAACACGAAAACCTTCCTGCTTTCCATATCTTTTATAATATTCAACAAGAGCATCCAAGGAATTAAAAGTCATTCCAGGTTCAGGTGCTTTTACTGTTTCAAAACCAACTATTTGTTCCAGTTTCTCTGTATCTTGGTCATTAATAAGCTCTTCATCACTAGACTCAACTGTGGATACATTTTGTTCCATATGGAGTAATGTGATACAAATCGAACAACACTCCTGAACCAACTGGAAAGAAAAGTTACTGAATGGCAATTTAAGCATGCAAAAGAATAGTACATAATTAAAGGAATCATAGTTCTCAAAGATTCATTCCAAAGCAACATGAAACGAATGTCAATTATGCAACTACCAGAATGCATGTTGTTAGATAAAGTTCCAGTTTTTCCATGACAAACTAAGCATCGATGAATTGGATTCTCAGCAACAAGGTCCTCCAACCACAGAGGAACACAGAAACTTCTATTTCCTGGGAACCACCTTCAGTTTTTCCCGGGTTTCTCATGCATACAGCAATTACAGCAACATATAACTAATTCAACTTGGCGTAAGACATAATCTCAGGTCCACTATAGTAAACGGTGAGTCACTATACACTTGAAGAAAGGATCTAGTTTCCATTTTACTTGTTAAACCATTCTTGGAAACCAAATTCATGTAGCTATCTCTTTACAAGTACATAGCAATTTAGAAGAACAACAGCAACTTATTTGGAGCATGTATAAATTTGCAGTGAAAAGAACCCAGGACAATCTTATCTACTATAGTCAGCCATACAGTAAACCAGACTTTATTTTCAAAATAAGATGATTATAAAAGACAGTTTTTACGAGAGCGAAAATATTTCTCTCGTACATGTCTTTGTTTTCATAATGATCATTTGGTTTTGCATTTGATAAAGGAAATGTGCAATAAACCTTGTTGGCGATCGAGGTTACAGGTGAAAGGCAGTTAAAGGAACAATATGCCACAAATTAGTATAGCAATATGGGAATAAAGATGGATGATTGGGATAGTTCTAATAGGATACTTCACAATAAGTTGGTAAGGTCAATAAGTAGGATTTTTACCAGCAGTGTTGAAAGCTCAAAGGAGTTCCTCCAAATCCATCAAAATCACTCGAAAGGCACCATCACGATCCCTCAAAATCAAACAAAAAATGCTTCTGTCCAGAGCTAATTCAAAAGGGTAAGCTTGATCGCGATCAAACAAACGAACACTTGGAGTGCTCCAGCCCTGAGTGAGAACTGCTCAACGTTCGAACAAAATGACCAAGAAAATCGAACGGAATACCTCTGCGGCGAATTAGGGTTAGAATGCGCGCTCACTCGGGTACATGGCTCTTGCTGCGGCCCTGCCGGCGCTACGGTTAGAGGAGACAGCACAATCCTGTGGAGATGCAGTGCCATGAGCCCCGGGAAGCGGCCGACGAACGCCGCCACATCGCGGACGGAGAGATCGCCGCGGCCGCGTCGACCGACGAGGAAGGAGTGAGGTTTTCAGGGGTGCGGTCTCCTGTTGAAACGTCAAAAGACGCCACAGGTAACGTGGCATTGTTATCCGCGCCTCACTGAGTGGGGCCCTTCTCACGAGACACCACGTGGCCATTCACCGCGGTGTCCACGACACCCGTGTGAGTTTTGTCATTTTATCAGGGCTTCTAAGAATGGTAGAAAAGCCTTCGTTAATATGACAAAATTTACATATTTATTAACAAAATTAATCCATTTCCTTCCCTAAATAGTTTAATTCGGATATTTAAAATGTACAAATCATTTTAATTATTCAAAAAATTAGGAAGAAATTGTTTGGATAAATTAATGATTAATTAACTAATATAAACCCATTAAATACTCTTAATATTCAGTTAA
>JBBUKS010476185.1:0-17265 GCA_038050645.1 Hedychium gardnerianum
CAGCCTTATGCATTTGTTTCACTTTTTTTTAGAGTTATATGCACTGAGTTAGCATGGGTTTATTTTTTGCAGGATGCGATAGAGTCATTGTCTTCACTTGTCAAGAGTGATGATCTTCATAAATTTTTCCGATCATTGTTGAAAAAGTTTGATCTATTTAATACATTAGAGGAATCTAATAAACTATCCGAGGATGACACTGAAAATGCTGACAAAAAGCAAGAGAATAAGGAAACAAGTAGAACTGAGAAAAACCAAGAAAGGTATCTGTCTATATTTTAATACATCAACAAATTTATCTAGCATTTTATTATTTTCATGTTTTGTGAATGAGCATTGAACTTCTAACAATGAGATTTCATTGTTAACATGATTGAATGTGAATGGTAGGGATGATTATGTTTGTAATGAACAATCTAAGGTGTGCCAATTCAATGATTATTGTGGTGGAACTTTGTTTTCTGTAGTAGCTGAGAACCACCAAATTGAACCATATTGTGCTGGGCTTGAATTTATACTGGATTATGTAAACGACTTGAAGGTATGTGTGCTAACACATACGCATGACAGTCTCTTTGGCACTTTTATGTGCCATTAATCTCCAAGTGACACAGTTTTGCTGCAATGTTCATGCTGTTATTTACATAATACAAGAATCATATATATAGAATGGAAACACCAGTGCATCTACAACATACAAATTCGCCTGGAGAGTATACATATTGCATACTGAAAGTGGAAATGTAAATAAGTATCCGTATACTTTTCACATGGCTCAAAACCATTTTGAAATGCATATGTAAACTCCAATGACGAAGTAATATCATGTGTTGTACCAGATAAATGGTGGCATAGAAGTAAATCCATGTATCTATAAATTCTTAAAGGAGGGTCTAGTACACAGAACAATTTTTAAAGATACAGAAACAATTAAGCATTCTCCTCCCACGATCATGGAGGTAAGAGAAAGAAATTAACAAAAAATTGAGTAAATGCTGCAAATATGTTTATATTTATGTAAGAGAATACGACATTGAAAGCATCCAGAATGATTAAATAGACTACCAAAATTAGTGTTCCAACATATTATTGATCAATTAGTCATTGACAACCATAGAAGTATTGCAATGCAGCCAGTGTTGTTCTGGAGTTTCACTCGGGCATGAAAGTTTTAAGAAAAACTATATGTTATTTGTTAACGAAGCTAACAATTTATTTCTACAATTTTTATCGTGCAGCTACTAATTTGGAAAGCATTGTTATTACCAATAAACCTGTTTTTGTTGCAGGTGTTTGGTAGTTAAACTTGTGTCCTCGTTCATTCAAGCCTCTGATGGGGATCTGGTTAACTTGATATTTGATTTTATCAAGTTATCGTTATTGGTATAGTCAAGCAACTTGTCTATTTTGGGCGACAAATTAGTAACCTTCTGTGCATAGTGCAGTTTAAATTTATAAATTGCCTTTGTTCTCAGGTTACAGATACCACAAATAAAGCAGATGAACTTTTTGCTTTGAGAAAAATTATTGAGGTCAGCAGATATATTGATGTCAATTGACATTCTTGTATAGGTCTCTCTTTCCTTATTTACCTGCTTGTTTATCTTATTTTGCAGAAGCATAATTGGTTTTGTGCTGCTCGGACTGATGATTTGATTCATCTACTCCACAGTTTAGAAATCCTTGGAGATTATAAGGCTGAAACATATCGAATCTCTTGTTACCATTTATTATTGGTTCACATAATAAAAGTGAGAACTCTTCCAAGACCCTTCTGGTTTTTTGTTTCAATTTGGTTTGTATTTTAACTGTTAGTTTTTTTGTTATTTTTTTTTTGCATCATATACAATTTGAATGAATAATTAGAGACTAGAGTTTATCATATTGCCGAAACCAGTCCTTATTATACGACCAACTTTTACATTTTGTCATACTTTGCTATGATTACTGTTCTTATAAGATCAAGTGTAACAAAGACCTATCTTTTGTGGGGGAAAACTTCATATGCCAACTTGTGTGTTAATTTTTTTGACTTATAAGCTTATCCTCTTTTGTTTTAAAATTCTTTTGCAGATGAATGTGGAGGAAAGTAATGCAAAAGCCTTTCTAATTTTGAATGATATCATACTCATCCTAAAGGTTGTTTACTGTCTTTGCCTCCATCACTGCCTGTTTGCACTTTTTTTTTTATTTCTTGGCTTTAGAGATTGACATGTTTTTCCTCATTTTCATTAATATTGGGAAATGTGATCATGCTCGGTTGGTTTTGCCTCTGGGAATTCAATCACTCTCTACATTGTATTCCTTAACTTTTAGCCTATGGAAAAGGCAATGTTTAATTCTGATTTTATATTTTGTAGCATATGAAAAATGGTGTTGTTAAACTGTTAGGATGAGGAACAGTGAGCTTTATTAACAAAATGGCGAAACAGTTGTGATATGATGATTTCTCTTTAATATTTTTGTCACAAGATATAGTTCATAAAATTTTTGTCTTGACCCAGCACTTATTAATTGGAATTATTGATTTACCATATATTGTTATATACACACTGGTTTTTTTTTTTCCATCTGTATATTGATTGCCATATGCCCCATCAGTTACAAGCAATCCAAACAGATTCAAAACATTTCATTACTTCTAGATGAAACTCTTTGCACTGCAGGAAGTACTATTTACATAAAGCTAGAGTATAATAGATATGAATGTTGAGGGTATATTCTCCAATAATTAGGAGATTCAATAGAGGGTACAGCGCCAGGAAATTACTAAGGGTCTTTGAAGGCGTTCAAAGAAGATAGGTAGATGCTGTAGTAATAACTTTGTTCAATTAGAACAAATATAGGTAGGAAGCATAGAGGGAGCTCAAAGAAAGATAGGTAGATGCTGTAGTAATAACCTTGTTCAATTAGAACAAATATAGGTAGGAAGCATAGAGGGAGCTCAAAAAAAGATTTCAGTTAATGCAATAAGAAGCAATTTATGTGGCTTGTTAATACTGAAGGTCTTAAATAGCTCTAATCTCTATTAATGAAAACCATCCATTTAAGTTAACATCATATAGTGTGAAATATGGCTGCTTGTTGTCTCATGCTATGTTTTTTTTTTTTAAAAAGTCTTTTTCTGGGTTCATTGATTTACATATGTTATGCAGTCAAAGAAAGAATCCAGAAAACTAGCATATGATATGTTGTTGGCAACTAGTAGTAGCCTGAAGGATTGCCATTCTGACAATTCACAATCAGATCTTAGTCGGCTATTTGTCATGGTAAGTTTGCAAACAATAGGTACTCTGTTCTAATGATAACGCTTACATCCAAGATCACTAATGTCTTTTATATGCATTTAGCATGATTGTATAGATCTTAAATAATCCATTATTTCTGGTCAATCTAAAATTGTTTGGTTGTCAACTTCTATAAGAATTTTCCTCTGTGGTTCTAGGACATATGATCAGCCCACTACACTGACATAATTTAGACCAGTTGAAAAACCTTGCAAAAGTTCATATTCTTTTACTCGCTGCGTATTTATCCAAGATCACACTTGCATTTTTTTAAAACTATATTTTGTATCTTAACTTTTTAAAGACTTATTTATGATAAATCATTATAAAGGAGCATTTCTATAATATAATCTGATTAGGTGGAGCATGTTTTGATATTGTAACAAACTGAACAATAATACATCATCATCTACCATCTAAAGTCTTCTACTGTAGGAAGTAAGTCAAACTTCGAAAATGTAAGCTTATGCCTGTTCCAGTTTTTGATTAATCTGCATCAGTTCTTCTTTGATTACTAGTCCTAAATACCCAATAGCTAGGACTAATAACAGTTTGAAAGTAGTATTTTATGTTGAATGAGTAGTTGTGGTGCATGTGGATTCTGGCTCAGCGTGCAAAATGGAATATGTCATTTAAGGGTTAACATCTTTATTTTTTTCTAAGTTCCAAAGCACTTTAGATGGACTGCTTAATTGCATTTCACCATATGGGTCCCATTTCGATCTTTTGCCCTTGGATCATGAGCCAGGCTCTTTGCTACAGAATGAATCGAGGATTGTATCTATTGTTTGCTCTTTACTGAACTGTTGCAATTTCACAAGCATTCTAATTGGATCTAGGATCTGCACCATCTAATTATCCATGTGACACTCCTTAAATTGTCCATGCATGCAAAAAAAAAATAAAATCTGAAGGTAACAATATTCAATCTAGAAAAATTATGTTTATATTTGAGCTTATCAGAAATCGAAAGGTCACAGGGAAATTGTATCAAACACTATTAAGATCTTGTCTTATTGCATGCTCTGTGACATATAAGAGTAATATCTCGTTACTTTAATACTTTTACATGGTTAATTTAACTCTGCCTGATAAAATTGTTTTCAGGTAATGGGCTATCTGTCTAGTGAATCTACCCACATCATGAGTGGTGCAGTATCTGCTCTTTCATTGCTTATATACAACGATGCTGAGTTTTGTCTGTCTGTGCCGAACCTGATACCTTCTGTTTTGTTCTTGCTTCAAAGCAAATCAAATGAAGTTATTAAAGTAAGTTTTTAGCTTCTTGGTCTCTTGTTTGCTAAGTGTTTTTGATCTCTGCTTCTATGCATGACCTATACAGGCAGCGTTGGGCTTTGTTAAAGTGTTGGTTTCATCCGTGAAATTAGAGAACCTTATTAATTTAGTTCCTGATATCCTGAAAGGAATATTGCCATGGTCAGAAGTTACCCAATATCATTTCAGATCAAAAGTATGTTTTCCGTACTATTTTACATATTAAATTTCTTTTCTCCTTTGGTGTTCTCTGGGTGATTAACAGATTCAACATCTCTTCAATGATCACAGGTTGTAGTTATACTTGACATTCTCATCAGAAAGTGTGGTCTTGAGGCAGTTGATCGTAACTCACCCAAAAAATATAAGGTTTTCTTGAAATCCATTCATCAGGTAAGTTTGCTTGCATATTCATATCTGCGAAGTCATAATTTTTTTCAGCTGTATAATTATCGCAAGGTGACAATGAATTTTTCAGTATAATTCTGAAAAGGTTCATGGATAAATTGATAAGACCAGATAGTGTTTCCTTCAGTTTTCACATGCTCTTCTTTTCAGCTCTATTTTCCTTTTTGGTTCTTTGGCGTGCATTGATTTATGTCCTTGGGTTTAGATAAATGTCGCTGCTGATTGTCTAGGCTTAGTGCAATCCTCTACCTTTTTCATTTGGGCTTTGGAAGTTTTTTATGATAAAAAAAGAGAATATAGGTTGAGATGATAGTGAAAAGTGGAAGGTATTATTGGTAGAGAAAGAATAAATTGAACACTACTAGCGATATCACCTATCATATAGCTCAATGGACGGAGAAGATTTATAGTTGGTTCATAAGATGAAATGGGATCATCTGTATTCAATATCATTACTGCATGAAGTGTTAATTGTTTGTGAAACTTAATCTAAAGCTTTCCATAGGGGTAATGACTAAATATATTGAAGTAGGCTGTGTTCAAAGTTGTGCGCATCATCTCATTTTGTGTGTAATTACAGGCCCGCAAGAACAAGAAACGTAGCGGTTCATCTAAAGATGAAGCAAAATCTAATTCGAAAGATCATGCCTTCAAACGGTTTGAACTAACTTTGTTTTAAAAATCTCTAGATTTCCTTTACTCGATCACACTTGCTCATTGTGTTAATTTTATTCAGAGGAAAGAAAAGGACTCGTAATGAAATAGAAGAGAAGGGTTCAAGGTTAGGTAGCAAGAACGAAAGAGGAAGGGAGAAGAAACAAAGGACTAATGCTTACAGCGCAAACAGAGCTCCGAAGTCTGTAGATAGAAGTAGACATCGACATATCCCAGACCGTACGGCAATGGACAAGAACAGGAGGATTGGTAAGAAAAATTTCAATCAGAAAACAAAGGAAGTTCCTAAAGTACAGGCCAAAAGAAAATCACAAATACGAAGATCGGGATAATGTTGCAGAGGTAGTAGCTCTGTACATCTGTTAGTGTACATGGATGCAAAGGATGAGTTGAACCAAACACAAATGCAATAAAGGGTGAGTTGGATTTCTCAATCAAAGGGTTGAGACTATGGATGCCATATCAAGTGCTTTTGGTCTAGTTCACTGAAACTATGCCAGTTATATTGTGTTGCATTGTTCATGTCGGTACAAATTTATCGTTCAACGATCCACACTATCCATCTCTGAAGAATCAGAAGCATGCCAAATATGTAACGGAAGCAAGGATTGTAGTGTTTTGGCTACCAGATGTATAAGCTGAATTTAGTTTATTTATTCTGTTTATGTATTTCAGTATTTTTGTGAGCTTTTTGGACCAACTAATGCTTGTAATGGCCGATAATGTGTTTGTTTTTATTAGAATGTTTTTTTATCTACTCTACATTTTCAACTAAAACCATTCAACCAAGAAATGGAGCACCAAACAGTCAATTTCCATCCAGTTTTCAAAACATCACTTTAAAGTGCACCAGTGTTAAACCTGTTACAGTAGCAAATCAAATCATACACAGAACTTAAAAGGTAGACTTGAGGATGATAATCATCTAAAGGCTGACTTCATTTTCATGAAGTCTTGGTGTAGGTCGTCTTCGAGTTATTCTGTGCAGTGATTGTCATGTACCTGTTGCTAGGGTTTTGGTGATCAAGGTAAATTATGCTATGAAGTTGTTTGATGTGTCAATCGTGAGATGAGTGTCTACATTGCAGCGGGTTCGTAATCTAGTGCCTCTCTTATGTTCAGACGAATACGAGGTCCCATTGATGAACAAATATGCATACTCTTCCAGTATACTCTTGCACCAGAGGGCTTGTTTGTTTCAACTGATCTCTGCAAAGAGAGAAGAGAAGATTGGATTGAGAAAATATTATTGTTACTAAAATATAAATGTTTAAAAATTTATTATTCTCAATATGACGTATGATGTATGTAAATGATATTTGAGGACATGAATATAATTAAAAGAATTAGTCGAACATATAAGATTTAATTTCGTATCATTCTAAGTTCTCTAAGTCTATCAATCGATTTTTTATCAAAAGTGGCTATAGATTTAAAAAACTCGGAATGACATAAAACAATATCTTATGTCTTTATCTAGTCCTTTTGATTATATCTATGTCCTCAAAAATTAATTCGATATATTATATTTAGAGCAATGAATTTTTTATCAAAGAAAACTTTTTAATTATTTTTTAATCTATTGCTATAGTGTAGCAATCCATTAAATTTAATATTCATGATCATTGTAATATTATAACAATCGATTAAAAAGTTTGATTTGTATTTAAAAAATTATTATAATATTATGACGTATGAAAATAATATTTGAAAGCATAAATATAATCAAAAGAACTAAATGAATATATAAAATTTATTTTTATATCATTCCGAATTATCTAGATTCATGATTTTTTGACACACTATATTGAAAGCAATAATTTTTTTATACACAAATCAAAATTTTAAATCAATTACTATACTCTAGCAATCGATTCGGAGGGGCAAAAATAAAATGGGATATATAATTTGATAATTTTAAAATTTGATAGGTAATTGGGATAACAAATAAGTTTAACAACATAGTTCATAATTTGTAAAAAAAAATTAAAAAATGATACAATTATTTGAATTATTTGCCAAATTATATATTTACCAATTTTTTTTCCTTCAAATTATATATTAGATAATAAAAATAACCTATTAAAATTTGAATTATTTCAAAGCTATGATATTTATCAAATTCTAAAAAAAATAATAAATTAATAAAATAAAATAAAAAATTAACAAATTAAACATATTATATATATATATATATTAAAAATAATTTATCCCAACATCATTATCCTATCAAAATAACATTAACTCATTTAATCGAGTATTGAATAAGATAGATATATTTCTACAAGATCCACCTCTATATCCTAATCCAAAATTTTCATATTCAGTTATTTAATTAGATCCAAAAAATCTCTCTGAATCCTTTTCTATTCGGATAGAGTTTCAGATCCTCTAACAAATTTGGCAGAAATTATCATCCCTAGGGCCCCGGTGACAGTGAGAAAACCAAACAAACTCATCTGAAATTTCAAGCCAATTATCAGCATATAAGAAATAAAAAAAGGTCTACAAAGACATTTTCTGAAATCATTACACACACACACAAAATCAAAAACAAAATCAAAAAACACAACAAAACTAGTTTTGACAACAGTTTTCTAGCTTTGTTTCCTGTGTCTTGGAAGAAGTAGAAGCATTTGTTTCAGGTTTCAGAATGCTAAGCTGACCACCCTCCTTGCTAGCAGCCGTTGCAGCTTTGATCTCATTGCAGTGGTTTACGAACTTGCTCAGTTCCTGTTACATCAGAAATATTAAATCATAAGCTCCGCATCTTCAAAAAGGAGTTTAAACATTAAAAACCTGAGAACAAGTAAAATTCTTGTCCTAGATCACGATCAATCGGAGAGCTTTACATCTCGATATTTGTAGAAGTATGTGTTCTTGGATAACATAGCATGGAATCAATAGGAGTGCTTTACACCTCACAAGATTGTGGTGATCGAGTTCATTTCCGAATAAAAAGAAACAAAGACAAGCATTGTCGGTTATCATCACAACTTCAGAAAGGTCAAGGAGAAGAAGGATGAAATAATACCTACATAATGGCAAATATATGCGTGCATAACATTCTTAATATATTCAAACAGAAACTAAAGAAACAACATACGGTGGAGCCATAGACAAGTTTGTAAACAATTTTGTTCTTGAACTATCCATGAGCTTTGTCTATGAGCATTATGATACAAGCTCGCAAATGTTTAAGCTTGATTATTTTATATTTGTATAGTGAATGAACATAAACAAGCACTCATCTAGTTAAGTATCGAGTTAGTCCCAAAGACTTTGATCATTGGCAGCCCTAGTTGTGCCAAACAGTCTTCTTAAACTTATAAAACTCCTCTTACACAAGACAAGAAAAATATGTGTTCTAAAGCTTAATGTGCCTGCTCAACATGAAAGTATAGCTGGTAGCCTGATCATGCATATTTGGCCATAAAATACCTGTTTTCGAACCCTTGGCCATGTTGTCTACTGGTTGCCGCATTGAATACTTCTAAAACTATTAAAATTTAGTTCCTTTCTACTGGTTGAATTAGGTCTAGTGAGGAGCACTTGTTCAAGAACACTGCTTGCAGCTCACGTGTCTCATCAGACACATTACTTTTATTCCTACAGAAGAACATTGGTTGGTCTCAACAATAAGGAGAGGTGTATACAAAAGCATTCCATGTTCAGCTAGAAGCCTCTAATACCTAAAGATCCGCACACGAGTTCGGTGCATCGAATAAATGCCTAAAACTATTCTTTTCGAACAATGAATATTGGCAGGCTACTTCAATGGCAATGTAAATCAAATACCTAGAGATCCTCTTTATATCTTCCTTACCTTTGACTATACAATTCAAGGTAACAAAAGGTATGTTTTCTCATCGAACAGAAGACTTCAATCTTCAATGTTTCATCTGCTTGTCGTCATTCTATCTTTTTTGTTTGGGTAATGGAAAAGGGCAACCGATGAGATCAGTATTCCGTCGACAAGGAAACTCTTTGAAGTCTATGGTGACTGAAACGTTTATTAGGGTTCCTGGAAGTCGTTTTACTGGAAAACCTCGAGACCTAATCAACAAACTGAAGGAGCAATATGTTTTGCAGAATCAAGAGATCCATGCTATCAAGTCAAGCAAAAAGGGAATTTTGCGACCAAATATCCTAGCAATGTATGAAACAACCAAAACCGAAGCTAGCATAATCGGGAGAAAGAGGAGAGCACTAACTCGGTCCGCTTCCATCTCCTTGGATATCTTGGAAGACTTCAAGAACTTCTTCCCTGGACCATGGCGAGGCCAAGTTAACTGTACGCAACAACAAAGCAAGCACGCACGCACGCAAGGAGAAGGGATCAGGGTAAACCTTTCCGGGTTTGAGAAGTCTTCCCATGGCGATTCGGAGGGATGGTTCTCCTCTTCTGCAAGCCCTTGAACAGATTTCCCTTCTGCGTCATCTCCGCTCGCACCGATCCCCGACGTTTACTGCGCGGCGGCCGCTGCCTCCTAAACCCTTTTTAAAACGTCGGCCCAATTGCGACCCGGCCCATCAAAAGCATCGATAAAAGGCCCGCTTGCTGATCATGTCCGATTTCGTAGCTTCGCCGGGCGATCATGGCGATGGTCGATGACGTTGCATCGGAAAGCGAAGGGACGTCGCCGTCAGTCCTTCCTAGCGAGCGTCTTCTCGGTGTTTCTTCCTTCACGCACACCCCTTGCTATTGGTATGCTTCGATCCTCCATTTCTATTTCCTTTCTGGCTCAGTATACAGTCTACCTAATGTTTGATTTGAGAATCAAAAGTTTTGGGTTCGCTTGTGTTTTTTTACTCTTGATGTAGGGTTTCAGTGCCTGAATCATGCTTATCAATCGCTGATTGAACGATTTTTCTATACATAATCTCAGAACTGCTCAGTCGATTGTTGAACCTTGTTGTTTGGCTGTAGGTTTTGGGCATCAATGCAAATTTACCATTTTCTTCGTTATATTGAAGTAACTAACGGAAGAGGGAGGCGAAGTTAGAAGAGTTACATTCATTAGAGTCGAAGGTGTAGGGCAGATGAATAATAACGAAAACTTTTATCAATGTATTAATAGATGGTTGATACTACTAATGATATTGCTCGCATTGATAGTTGGTAGCACACCTTTATAATGATGATTCGATTAGAAAAAGAAGATGCTACGACGGCCAAGATTGCATTTTTCTCTCATCATTCTCTCAAGTAATACAATTAACCAGTAATTCCTTTAGCTGTTGGATGTTGCTTTGAGTCACAAACCTCAATATGGCTAGTGGCACTGATTGCTAGGGAATACGATTTTCTACAATCACTATCTTGAAATCCTCATTGCATTTTTGGCATTAGGAAGTTTGGAATATATTCTGGTTCATCTACTTTGTTTTCAGAAACTAGAGAAGCAATGAAGTTTCCAATACTTTTGCACGTAAAATGTCTAGTCGTCGTGTGTATAATAAATATCTAAGCTTCAATGGTTTTAATGACGGGAAAATGAGTTATATATCGTTTTTATGTTCTTGAATATTTCTCCATCTTCTCTAGAAATCTCTATAACAGGAAGATACTAAAATGGTAGCATGTTATATAATTTAATAACAGTATCCTGTGAAGTTTCTCTCTAGATAGTAGAGGTGCTTATGTTGATCTTCATATCTTTTCAACTTTCGGTATTAGAATGTCAAACATCTTATCTAATGTTGTTTTAATAGTGAGGAGAATGTATATCTACTCTGTAAGAAACTATGTAAGGTTGGAGTTGCTGATCCAGTAGGTGCTGATCTTTTTGTTGTCTTCATATCCAATGAGAAGAAAATGGTACTCTTCTATTTTTTTCTCTTTTAATTTATCATAGTTATTTTTGTTCTCATAACACAATCATCTTACATAGTAAACACTTTTTGATTACATTGTGATGTGATGAAGCATTATTTAGGTGCCCAAATAAGTTTTGTTTTGGTTCTTCTATATTCCATATCAACATTCTATCGTAATTCATAATGCATTAGAAACTCTTGCTCCTGGTAATCTTTAAGATCCTTTTCTTGCAACCATGTCATGTGGGATTTAGTTAATCTTGTAAAGCTTATAGCTGTTGTCAAATAAAGTTCGGTATCAAGTGCCATGATCAAAAAAAGAAGAAAAAAAAAAGATTTGTATGGTATTTGAAGCTTTTACAAAATGAATTGTCAACACTAAAGAATCCTTGTTCTTGCCTTGAGAAATATAACTGTATCACATAAGATTCTCTTGCAAATTGCTTCAACTGCAATCAGCGTGCTAGAAATACTGATTTAATAATCTCCAACCTCCTATGGTAATAGAAAAATCTTGCATGCCCATGATCTCACATTTGTATCGTTAGCTATTATTAATTTATCTGACTCATGAGAACTATCTATGATTCAAGAGAAGGAACTATAGTGTGTATGAAGTGAAGTTAGAACTATATGAGCTGTCATGGCATTGCCAAAATAATGCCGACAACTAGCAAATACAGCATAAAGCAAATATAAATCATGTAGCAAAAATGGATGCGAGCAGTTAGCAAAGTAGCATGATGCCAATGCAATATAGTCAGGATATCATTGTCATGGAATGACAATGCTAGCGTTTGTATATATGTGAATCAAGTAGACGACTTCTACATTCTTCAATACTATTTCTGGGTCTTTTAGTTGCAACTTGAGTGTGAGTTTCATATCAACTCTTAGCACTGGTGGAAAATGGAAGCCTAGGGATGTTAACACTTAACAGGGTTTACTTAGTTTGAATTGTTTGAAACTAAAATTGGGTGGGACTAATGGAACTAGTTCGTCTTAGTTTGGTAAAGCAATACTTCATCTCTTATTCTCTTATGTATATTTCTCTTGCCAATCGTTCAGTACTTTGTTAAATATGATCATGAAGGATGTTTTACTATTCATCTACTACTGCAAAAGCTCTAATATGCAAATTTAGATTGACCAGCTAAAATTTAGACTGCAAGTGACTGATATACAAGTAAAGATATTATAAGTTAAGACGACGCCTAATAGCTAATTACTTGATTTATATATCATCCACCTGCCATGCCAATCATTATAAACTATCTTAACAAGTTTTATCTTCTGATTAACTACTTCCCCTTCCTGCATTAACTGGAGATAAAGCAGTTCTAAAGTGGACTTGTTCACTATCTCCTCTCAAGGTTCCTCTTTGGCATCAAAAGGCTAGTAAAATAAGTGATGGGCTGGTATTGTGGGATTATCATGTAATCTGCATACAGGTTAGTGTTAAAATTTTTTCGGTGAATCAAGATTACTCTTTTGTATATATTTTTTAGAATCTTTTTGATATGTATTATGAAAAATCATTTTATGGGCCATAGAAAAGAAGAGGCGAGGCATTAGATTTGGTGTGGGATCTGGATTCTGATCTTCCATTCCCTTCTCCACTTACGGTGTACTTTCCTGAAGCCATTAAACCAGTCAACTCTTCTTATAGCAGGTAATTTCTTTGGTTCATCAAATAGGCATTATCTGTTAGTTCTCTGGTACGATAAATGAAACAAATAATTCTGCTATAAGATCAATACATATATACATTTTGCTCGACAAGTCCCTTGCTTACAAAATCACTTCTGCACACACTACTACTCATCTCACAACTGAAACATTGCACACAAACAAATTAATGGCTGATGTGGTATGTTTAATCTGCCGGGAGCTATTCTAGTGATGCATTGGTGATCTCAATCACACCCTAAGAACTAACTCGACTACCTTGCAGGCTTTTCCGAGTAGTTCATGCTCCGAAATTTCTTCGTTGCTTTGCATCAGATAGAAGTCACATGAGAGCTGGTCTAGGGAATTGGCTTGCCTTGCCTCCGACATACAAACCTATTATTAGTGAAGGTATTTTGTGATGCATAAACAAACCTTTTGCATTTTTACGATAATTTTCTATTCGTTGTGTACTGTAGATGGAACTACTAACAACCTAGACAAATACATCCAAATGAGGGCAGTCGATGGGTCGGCAAATGCACAGGATTCGCTCCACGGTGTGTTCTCGAACGAATATGGTGTGGTGGTGAGTGAAGCAATGTTGGAGTGGTTCTTTGCTCAAATATATCAATGACAGCTTTTGCGAATCTTTACAAGGAAAGCAAATGGATTGATATGCTCCTCGTCGAGCCATGTTTGTCATAACTATTAAGGATCGGCTTGATGCCTAAACGACCGAAAACCTGAAGTTATATTGTAAAAGAATTTTTACAGTTCTGGCTACTTGTAAAATGCTCTTCAAATTTTAAGAGTTGTCATTTTGCTCTATGAGCTTAATGAACGTTGTTTCCAGATAATGATGTAATGATTAGATTTTCTAATGAATAATTAAAAATTTTAAAATTTGAATTTTAGTTGCAGTGCACTGTAGAATTTTTTTTCTTCTAGTGACGGATCTAAGAATGCTAGTTATTTGGATGAGTCTTCATTAGTGCTTTCCGATTTATTCTAGTGATTGGTAAAAAAATTTTATGGAATCGGATCGGTTATCTCAGGATTAGTCAGTGAGTATAATTTTTTTTATTTCAGTCAAAAATAAGTCTAAGAATGACCAGTTGGATGAATTTTGATTAATATATTTTTTTATTGTTTTAATCTAATTTGATTAATTATTTTTTTATGAATTATTAAATTTTCACCCATTATCGTTGGCACGTGTCTTTCTCGCATTGGTAGATGCTCCATTCCGGTAGCTGTGATTGGATGCTGCATACTTGGCTCCGAGGAATATGAGATAAAATACGAAAAATTAAACAGCAAGCTCTGCTTGTTGACCGACAGAATACCGGTCTCTTTATTGGTTTGTGTTATGTGGGGTCTACTGGCTTGTTATTATAATGACCAATGGGAATGCGGGTGCGTTTTTTGACGGCATTTCGAAAGCGCTGCGTTTCCCTTCGTATCGCGTTTCTCCTTTTCGTTAAAACAGATTCTGTTCCGTCCTGCGCATCTCCCGACGCCTCACGGCAAAAATTTCCCGAGCAGAAGGCGGAGGCGAGGCCACAGGCGGAGAAGGCAGCGACGCCGCCGGTGGCTCGATGGGGCATACATACTCATGGTTTCTTCCCCCAACTGCCTCACTCTCCTCTGCCTCCGCCGCCACCCCCCAATACAACCCCTTCCCCGCCCCTCCCACTGCCGAGATACCTAAATCCACGGCAGCCTTCCCACAATCACTTCTTGAATTCCTCGCGAGCTCTATCCGCTGGGTTCTACCACCCCGGGTACCTGATCCCGCCCTCGTGGCTTCTCCAGCTCCGATCTGGCCGCTTCCACGGCCTCGGCGGATTTCATCGGATCGAGGCTGCTTGGTTCCTCTTTTCCGACCCTACGTCGCCTCCGTGCCCTGGCATGGTGGTGTCCGGGGGTTCCTCTCGCAGCTGTTCCCTCGGTACGGCCAATACTGCGGTCCCAACTGGTCCAGCGGCAAGGACGGCGGTTCTATGCTGTGGGATCAGCGCCCCATCGATTGGGTCGACTTCTGCTGCTATTGCCATGATATCGGCTACGACACGTACGATCAAGCAAAATTGCTGAAGGCGGACCTCGCCTTCCTGGAATGCCTGGAGCAGCCGAGGATGGCTTCGAAAGGTGGTGGTGCTCCGGCAGCGATTATCTACCGATCTATGTGCATTGCAGGCAAGATTCAAAATTTAGTATCCCCTTGTTTTTCACCTGTTCTATCTGTATGCTCATGTAGGTTCTTATCGCATTTGGATTGGATAGTGTGTTATCCCTTTTAACAATGATAATTCTTAGTACTCAAGTACCATGAAATTTAGTAGAATAATAATCACATCTTAACAATGGTGGTTATACAAACATGTTAACATAATTTTCTTACTGTAGTCAATTGGGATTGAATCTGATTGACTAGGGGTTATGATATGGGATTTGGTTTTGCTTGCTTGCAGGGCTGAGGACCGTATTGATACCTTATAGGATGCACCTAGTTAGACTGCAATCTGGACCATCATTCATGGATGTGTTCAACAACTTCATAAGTAAATGGAGTTCATCTGTGCAAAGGAATGTTGTGAAACAAAAAGGGTTATTTTGATGTTGTGAAACCATCATACTCATTTGTTTTCTTATTTGTGCAGTTGTAGCGACCGAATACACGCTTATGTGTATTGTGAATTCTGTTGGCATGTTGATGCTACATGCTTCATTAGTCTAGCCTTTTCTCTTCTTTTTTTTCCTTCTGTTTGTGTCAATTTTGAGAAAGCATGTTCAGTTGCCCCTTTACCTTTGTTGTTCTAGGATTTCACTTTCTTACAAAGCATGTTTTGGATTTCCACTAGCTTCACACATAGTCGTTTACAAGTTAGCGAAGCATTTATTTAATTGAGTTAATTTTTGATACTGTATAGGATAGACAATGACAAACACACACAAGAGATGGACTGAAACTTATTGGTGTGTATCCATGATCAATTTGTTATTGTATGTTTATGTTCCATTTAATTTCTGCAGTATAACAAGTCATGCGTCCAACCATTTGAAGTCTTATCCTCCTACCGAACTCTATGCAATGCTCCATTACTCTTGATCTCTCTAAGTCACTCTGAATTACATCGAATAGTGTTTTATTTGATCTCTCCTTTACTTGAGATATAGTGGATTTAAATTGTCTAAGAATAGTTTCTACTTTGGAATGCATAGGATTTGGTCATCTAATATGCTCTTTGTTATGCTTGAATATGAATGAGTTTTCAGTGCAATGTAAGTAGAAATAATTTTCATGGTATTTGTTGTCCTTTTTGGTCTCAGAACAATCAAATTCTTCTACTCTTTTTATATCATAAAATCTATGTTTGTGGAGAATTTTTTTACATTATAATTGTTTGATATGAGATTATTATACTCAACTCTCTTGTAGCTTCCTGTTTGTGCTGTCATTGATTGAAGGTGTGAAACGTCATGGGATGGTCCAAAAGAGCTCCTCTCCTTGGACAATCGGGTTCGCCGTCGGTGGTTGGTAAGCGCGTGACCGAGAATTTTCCTCCCCTGTGAGCCCCAACCTATAATCGACCCCCACGTGTCGGTGCTCGGTTAGATCCCGCTTCGGAATCCATCACCTGATAAAGGAAGCCGCCGAGCCTTCGCGATTTTTTCCCAGATCTGATTGGGGCTCCGCCGGCGATCCATGGAGGTGAAACATCGCGCGGCGCGATCGCTCTTCCACCGCCTCGCCTCCGCCCCTGTACGGTCGGGCGCCTTCGCTAAAACCGCCGCCGAAATCCGCCGACTCTCCAAGGACGACCCTGAGATGCGCTCGCCCCTCGCGGAGTCAGGCGCGGTCCCGCTCCTCGGGTCCGCTCTCCTTGAGTTTGACCCCTCGGCGGCCGAGGCCCAGGAGCACGCCTCCGCCGCGCTGCTTAACCTCTCGATCTCCGCCCGCGAGGCTGTGATGTCCACCCCTGGCATCCTCGACGCCCTCGCCGCCGCCCTTCGCCTCCCCTGCCCTTCCACCGCACAGAACGCTGCCGCCACCGTCTACAGCCTCCTCTCCGTTGACGCGTACCGGCCCATCATCGGGTCCAAGCGGTCGCTCATCGCGGCCCTC
>JBBUKS010476231.1:0-17260 GCA_038050645.1 Hedychium gardnerianum
AGTGTAAATATGATCGCTGATCTTCTAATCCTACAATCCTTCTTTTCCTATCATATGTAGTACAGCTTAACAGGTTCTCTTGTTGACATAAATACTTGATTTAAAATTTTCTTTAACTCAAAGGTCAATATTAGATATGTCTAATCCTTGACAAGGGTGCAAGAGAGGTAAATGAATAATTCAGATACCAAATGTAACTGGTGAGACTTAGCATCTCCCTAGTTGCACAGTGATTGGGCAATTTACTGAGCATAGTGAAGACTCACACAAGTTACAAATTCTAACTTGTTAGCTCGTGATGAACATCTTTAGTTACAGTGCATGCAATCCAACTTTCTTGTGCAACTTTGCCTTGGTTGATTTACAGCAGCATATTAGGATAACTACGATCTATTCCTTAGTAGTTTTAAGTTTTACCATCAGAAGGTCGACAGGATTAAAGCAATTTCTCCTTATAACTGTTAGGCCATCAAATTGACATTCTAAAACTTTCTCAGCAGCAACTGCAGGAGAAAGAAACTGGTTTCTGAAATTCAGCTTACCAAGTTCAGAATTACAGCCTTGTGCACTTAGCTTCAACAATCCACACTTTGCTCCAATGAAAGAAACCAAAAACTGATGAATTTGACAAGCTAAAATAGTTTCTAAGAATTCACCATTTCTAGCCGTTTCACCCGATCCAACACTACGTACTACTATATCTAAACGAGATCAATTATGAAATCTGCTACTCTCTCTACTGTACAACACCGTTAGTCGATCCATAAGAACACCCTATGGATCGGTAGGAAATGTACAGATTTGATTAATCGCTTAGGTCCCTTGTGGACCGGTGGTTGTGGAGGATTGTCCCCAGTAGACTTGATTGATTCAAATCCAATATTATTCCATTTCACCCTAAAGTCAGGAATAACAGGATGGATTAAAACAATCCTCCCTCAACTAGTTCAGAATAGTATATCTACTTCTCTCTATTATAGAAACTATAGGGAGTATCCATTGGTATCAGTCAGGAGGAAAGGAAGATTACTTAAAAAGTAGCCATGCGTATTACCCATGTCAATCCTAACAAGAGAACCAGTGATTGTTGGTTAACAAAATCAATTGTCAGACTAGACTAAACTAACAAACTGATTTCTGCATAGATAAGAAGTTAATGTAAAAATATCTCCTTTAAAAGTGGTAGAGTACAAACACTCTCAAAAAGGCAGAGTGTGAACTGTGAGATCGATTTGTGAAAACTTTCATCACTGTCTTTCTAAGTTGTATGGTATGTGAGATCCATATGTGACAACTTTCATCACCATCTATGTAAGTTGTATGGTATGCTTGCTAATTGATGGGCCTTTCACTGTGGTCTGGTTTCAAAGAGTACACTAATGGATTGAAGATTTTTCGGCATTACAATGATGACGAATCTCTGCCTGCAGAATTTTAATTCTGGAGATTACACTAGAGATCTCTACGGTGCAACCCCGCTTAGATCGGAAGCCATCACTTAGCCCTCCAGACGCCCTCAATTGTATATTAGAGTGGTCAGTCTTCTTCTATTCAGTATTTAAGCATTTGATCTCAAGACTACCCTCTTCGTCCTTAACAATACACAGTTTTTTAGAGTGTCGTAATAACTTATTAATAGGACTTGTAGCTTTGGGTCTTCATAAGTTACATGCCAATCATTCAAAAGCTAGGCATCAGGATTTTAATGCACACTCAAATTTGCTCAAAATACTTTCTCTGCTCAGCTCATCAATCTTGGCAGGGCACGGTTAGATATTACGTTGAACATTACCAAATGAGTGTCTATTCCAAGCATCAAGTTAAGAGCTACACCCATGTAACCAAATCGAAATGTCTTCAAGCTAAACTGCCTTCCCCAGCTATGATTAAAAAAAAGATAGTGGTCCCCCCTTGCCATAGTTCCTGTGAGGATTTGAAATAACCATGCATACTGTCATTACGAAAACCAGCAATTCATAAACAATGACCAAACACAACTGATCCATATTAATCATTCATATGATGGAGGTATATATGATCAGAAACTTTGACAGGATTCATTTTTAGTTCCTTTCTAGGGGGATTGTACTCATGGTGCTGAGAGTTGTGGAGCACTTGAATAATATGTTTTATATTGGTTAGTGAGACAAATTTAATCATAATCAACTAGATATTATGTTCCATACATGTATTCATTACACTTGTAATACTTGACGGAATTCCATGCAAATTCAAAACTACCTGATACTAAAGACAGGTTTAGTACATCTTTGGAACATACAGAATGATACTGCTCAATGTTCCCAACTCATACGCTGCTTAGAGACATTTTGCTTCGTGGATAATTTTAATAAGATTATATGTATTTGAGAAGATAAATGAATTTCCCAAGTACAGGCACAACAGTTTATGCTGTATGCACTCGCGATGAAGTGCACAAAACTCAGAAAGTTGATTTTAGAAACCATACAGATGGAATCAAATCTCAGAAACATGAATAAGAAGACTAAAAATATTAATCATCAAACATGGGCATTAACAAATCTGCACCATTATGGTCACTTAATAGAAACCAAAACATGAGCAAATCAGAACCAAATTATCAATGTATTTCAACTTGTAAACAAACTAGCAGTGAGGAAGCAACTGAATTATTATCTAGATCACCTTCGTGATGATCTCAGCATCTGCTTGAAGGCCTTACTCCTCAATAGCTTGATTCATTGTGTTATTTAGTTTGCTTACTTTAAACTTGATTGTGATTCCCAATCAAATAAATAAGATTTTGTTATATTGAACCATGTGGAAAGAAGGAATATATAACACTCCATCTTTATTGAATTGCCAATATCACATATGCATGCATGTATTATCCTGAAATGCCTAGAAATTTACAAAGAAAGAGAGATCTCATCACCCTTATCGAATAACTATCTGTAGCATATAAAAGGTGCATTGGTTGCAACAGCAATCCTCTAATTTTGAAACTATCATAGACTCCAAATCTGTCTAATGACTTCCCTTGTGGATTGTTTTAATAATCCATATGATGCCCTAAAGGATTGATTGCCTATGCTACACTCCTTTGGAGGGCCAATTGCAGCATATTTCTCCTCAAGGTTTTAGAAGCATGTGGGAAAAAAATAAAATAGGACATGCACAATATACGATGTGATTATGCAGATCTATATGGTTATTATCAAGAAACCATAGAATACTTTTTATAATCATAAAATATAATACAGAAGATAATTACCTACACTATAATTAAAGAAATAAATAAGAAAACCTAAAAAATTAATTACACCAATCATATAACGGTACATATTTACCATAAGCCAAAACATGTAGGGGTAAGTGGTTATGCAAACAAAGGAAAAAGAAATTGAAAACTGATGTTTAAAATCATTTTAAGCAACATAATCTCCATAGAATTCCTCATAGTTATTATGTTGCTCCTCATTCCCTCCATCTAAATCAAATTGTGATTTATGAGATTTTAATCACAAGATATTGTTGAGTCTGGAGATACTCCTTGGTTGAAATAGGCCATTGGCTCTTTGACATTTACAATTAAAATTCATATAGATTTTGAACCGAGTGTCATTTACTCATTCTAAACAATCGAACAGCCTCCCTTTAAACATTGTCTTATTTTTAGACAAGGATCTAAATTGGCCATCTTCTTCATGTCTACTCTATGCCTCGATGAATTAAGTGATAACTAACAAAATACCCTAGTTTTGGTGAGCCAATTGAAGATTAAAACAAATTGCACATATTAGTAAATGCAATTAAGTGATCTAAATGTGATGTAGTGAAGCATATGTGAAGGCATACACCCACATGGACCTTTTAAAAAAGAAAAAAGGACTTACAGGCAGCCCCTCGACCCTCAAAAATACAATAGTAAGGGCACTGCATGTCCTCATTTAAAGTTAGGACAGTCAAATTTGAAAAGGAAGTAATTGATCATAGAAAAGATATTTTTGACAACTGTAAACAAAGCTTGAAATAATTTTAGATGTTAATATTGAGAAAGGTTCCTGTAATAGAACTTTAAAAAATAATAAAATTGCATGAGTTTAAAAGATTAATATTAAATGGCTCAAGTAATATCAACTAAACAAGAGACAATCAAGACCAAATGAGTTTAAAGGCAAAAATTACAAAGAAAGACACTAACAAAATAACACAATGCATAGTTTGAACTTAGAAGATGTTAAATTTAAAGATCATATAGAAAGATATAATATGCTTCCACTAATATCAACTCAGTAACATGCAAATGAAATACCATATCTAAAGGCCTTCTTTGTCGAGCAGTTTCTGATGAAACTTTTATAAGATAATAATATCTTATTAAAGCGATAGGCATAGCTAATAGAAACAAAACTTGGCATGCCTAATACTGAATTTAGTTGGCATGAGCATTTTATGACCATTACTAATTCAACAAATTGGAAATTCCAATGTAATCCAACTAGTTTTTAGCATGATGCCTTTTCCTATCAGAATTAGGAGAATATTAAATCATGATTCCTTAACAAAAAATGTTATGTGGACCCATATCCAATTCAAAAATCTAAGGACAAAATGATGGCCACAAAGTGCCACAGAATCCCAAGTGATTTTAAAAGAGCAAGAGTCTGTGAAATGGATGAGGCAATAGAAGGTGATTCATGATTATTAGCTCACATAACGATGGATAGAAAAAGAATCAATAGACAAGACATCAATTTTACCAGGCATCTTCTGACATAGAATTGTTGAATTCCTTAACACATCAGCTTTCTTCTTTAGGTTGCTTGACCGAAGCAAGTCATACAAGTCCCTGCACCCAAATACTTGTGGGATGCCAAATGACCCGAGGAAGAGAACCAATCCAAGAGCGTCCACTGCAGATGCGACCTGCAATCCGCCCTCATTGATAAGCCGAGACCTCCAAGATAGGGCGGCCATCTCGGCATTCTGCTCAATCGATTCCTCAAGCTCCATGGAGGTGCATCCAGATAAGACATAGAACTCGAGGATGAGGATACAAGCCCGACGGAAGACAACCATGGGATCATCCGAGGGACGATCATAAGCCCTACGGCCCTGAAGGTAGAAGCGGCCCAAAGAGCCAAACACAAGCTTTGCAGGGTCGGGGGCACAGCCGATGGCAGCAGGAACCTCGCGGCGGAGCCACACAATGTCAGAGAGATGGCTAATCACGAACTTGCGGAGGTTTTTGCCGCTAGTAGACTCACAAATAGAAAGCAGTTCCTCGCCGCGATTCATCACCTTGGCTGAAGGAGACGAGGCGGGAGGGTCCACGGCGCCCTGGGCATCGAGCTCCCGAGAACGAAGGTCGATGGACGAGAGGATGGAATCTAGGTCGCCGTGGAGGGAGTGCCACTGGCGGGTGAACTCGTTCAAGACGCCATTGAGATCGAAGAGGCCGCTGAATGACTGGAGGAGCGCCGCAGGTGGGTAGGCAGTCGGCCTGTCCGGATTCCCGTCTAGTGTTTGCGGTCGTGCGCGATTGACTTCGAGGGTTTTCTGCTCCATTGTTTGCATGATGGATTCTTCTTACACTCCCTGGTTGTTCACCCGCGTAGGGCGTCTTCTTCGCCCACTGAGATTTCCTGCACCACCTCCGCCGCTTCTTCTGCGCACGTCGAGCTCCAGTTGGAGTTCGCCGTCGTTTATCGCGTTCTGTTGGGAGGTTTGTAGGGCAAGATAGGCGAGGAGTCGCTTGAAGGATTGGGGGAGAGAATAGGTAAGCTTGACAGGCACGTGCGTTGCACGTTTAGGATAGGGTGAAAGTGCAGCAAACCCATCTAATTTTAAGTTTTTTCAATCGCCATTTAAGTGGCTAATGGTTAGAAAAATTAATAATGATGAAACATAATATTAAATCTGACAGGATTAATTTGATCTTATTTTTTTAATAAATATATCATAATTAAAAATTAAATTATAAATATTTAAATAATAATTTAACGTTCCTCACATCATAGCCCGAGACGCTAATGGTTGGACAAGTAGACAATGAAGGGGTATTTTAAAAATTAATATGTAATTTTGTAATTTGAAAACTAAATGTCCTAAGTTTGTGATTTAATGAATTATTAAAAAATAAATACAAGAAATAAAAAAGTCAAAAATAAATACAATAAATAAATTATAATTTACTAAACGTTTAAACAAGTTTCGCTCGGGATAAGTTAATGGCTAATGCATGAGGTCCTCTCTTATATATTAGTCCTCGTGATTTATCTTCTCTGTATTGGTCATAAAATGAATTGGCAGGAACGTTGAAGACGAGCGTTTCGCTTTTTGCCATCATTATTATTCGTACTCAAAGTATCAAAATAACTAAATTGCATAGCCTATTATCGAAATACCCTTTATTTTTCTCTCAAAATTAATATACTCTTAGGTGTCTTATTAATAAATTTATGTCTTTGAATCTAAATTTAAAAATAATCAATTAAATTGAGAGTTTAATTTTTTATTCTTATATATTTTAAAAAATTTTATTCTTAATTTATATTATTAAATTTAAATATATTTAAAAAAATTAAAAAAATATTAATTTTAATTTAAAATGATTCGAGGCTTTCATATAAGTTAATTTCATCCCTAATTAATTTATATTATTTAAAAATTTGATATTTTTTAATTAAAAAATATGAAGTTTTAAAAAATCTAATATTAATTAGTAAATATTATTATCTTAGACTTAATTTATTATAAATTTTATAAGTCTTTATAAATTTAAAAAGACATTCGGGTTGATTTAAAAGTGATTCAATGGTTTTTAGTGATAGAAGATAAAATATTCGTTTTTGAGGTAACACGAAAGAAATAAATTATAAAAATTAATTTAAATAATGATTAATATATAAAAAAATAAAAATATAATTATTAGTCATCAGATTTAATTTTTAAATTGTATGATAACAACCTTTCAATTTATCCCGTAGGAACAAAGGTTTTTAGTCAAACAGTTAGCCTAACTTAGGAAAAATTTGCGTACGTGAAATAATAGTGAAATTTGTTCCGTGTTAAAAAATAAAAATCAGGATAATGCAATTATCTTTTTTTTTTTTTTTTTTTGCTCCCCTGCCCGAAGTCTGCCCTGAAAATCCTGAATTATAAAGTGTTCTCTCTCCACGCTTACTCTTTGCTTCGGTCCTTCTCAATCTGTCTTTATCGCACTCGCTCCCTCTCTGCTGGCTGTTGCTAGTTGGAGGAATCATCCACTCTTCAGTCTACTGCACTCCGTCGTCAAAGCCCTACCGATCTCAATCTACGTTTCCCCAATCCTTGCTCTCGACGCTCTCCCTCCTCTTGGATCGCCTCTCTTTGGGTCCTTCACCCTCTCCTGCGCCGTAGCCCTCTGAAACCCTAATTTGGCGTTCGCAGACTCGTCGATTCCTGACCTGTCGGGTGCGGATGTCGAGTGGCGGCATGGATCTTCCTGAGGATCTCTTCCCCTCGAAGTCAGCGGGCGAGGCTTGGGCCGGGAAAGGTGGTCCTTTGATGCTTCTTCTCGTGTTATTTTTTTCCCGAACTCCTTTTTACTGGTCCGAATGGGTCGATTTGAATTGTTGCCGATGTGGATAAGCAGCCTCAGGATTTCGTTCATGCTTGCTAGATCTGGTCGCCGTCGTGTTTTCGTCGTAGTTTGTATTCATTTAGATTAGACACAATAGATATTGTTAGTTCCTTTTCTTATTTGGTAATTTTTTTTTGGCTCTTAACAGATGATAGAGTACATGAACCTGTACAGTTTTAGATAGTTTAATCTGCCTTTAGCAGCAAATACGATTTGTGACTTTGAGGTATTGTTATTTCCCAGGGCACAAATTATTATTATTTTTGTATGTATATACTGTTTTCATCTTTGTTGATCATCTTGATTATGCCCCGGTTTGTGTTAAAGTTTGAAGGGCCTTTTTTTCGTTACTGAATTGAGCTTCTTTACTTGCTAGATGTTATCGTCGGTGCAAATGACGGTGGCAAGAACCCTTTGGATGTCCTCGATACAGGAAAAGGTGCTGTTCCGTGCAGTCTTAACGCTACATGTCCCGGCCACTATACTTTTTATTTGAAAATATTAAAAAATCATTTGGTAGCTCTTTTGTGCTGATTATTATGGTATATTTTGTCGTGGTTGTATTTTTTAATTATTATTATTATTTATTTTTGTGAAAACTGTGATATATTTTTTCTATTGGAAGTAAACAACCGTGCTTCCTCTTTTGTAGGATAATAGTTTCTGTATCTGCATTGAAGAGTTTGCCTTAGCAAAAATGAAGTCTAATTAAGCATTTTTTACACTCACTACTAAAAAATTAAATTCGGTAAATGTATTTTGGAACTGACGTGTTAAAGCTTTCCAAGGCTTGTCTTAGTTGCTTTGTTTTATACGTCATACAAATTGATAAATTACGTATGAAGAATATGTTGAATCGATTTCTCACTTTCTTGGTTTCAAGAAAGTAAAAAACCTTTAAAACTAAATTAAAAATTATTTTTAATTAATTATTGAGGAGTTGTGCTCGAAAGTATTATTAATAATCAATTAATTATTAAATATATTTCATAAAAATAGTTATTTGTACTAATCTGTTATTAAATTTAAACATAACATTTAATACCTAGTACATGAATGGTTTAGAGAGAAAACCAAAAGGCTTTAAATTTTGTATTATGTGAATACATTTGGCTACCTTTGATGGGTTTTTCAAAAGAAGCCAAAACTATTATCTGACAACAAAATAGATTGACACCTATTTAACATTGCACATATGTATATAATATATACATGTATGTATTTATGTAAATATTCACACATATATAGATTAACACGAACAAGTAATGTACCATTTTGGCATTCTAATCTGGTTGCTTGCCCATTTTGCTTACCCATTTAGTAGAACTAAGTGTTCTTTGTTTTGAAGTAGTTCCTTGAATAACAATCACCTGAATGACAAAATATGGTATTCATTCATGCTTACTGTTACATTTCTGTCTGCCACTCTTCCGATAATTGGTTTTTTAATTTCTCTGTCTCCAATTCTCTTGTTCGTTTGCTAATGGTATTTTCTCTTTAGCACAGATCAAATGACTTCTGATGATAGTATTCCTCTGTCTCCCCAGTGGCTATATACTAAACCCAGCGACAGCAAGGTGGATGTTCCTTACCATTTTATTGATCTTTTGCTTCCTTGTTTTGTTCTTGTTTTGGATGAATTTGAATATTTCATGTAATTAGAATCTTGTGAAATATCAACAAGATATGATCAGTGAAATGTCAATGAGATACCTTGTAGTTTTGTTACTTTGTTTACACTTGCTTTTGAATGGTTAAATTGAAGCCTGATTACTAATGTCTAGCGTGGGTTTCATGTTTTTTTTTTTTCATATATCTGATATATTGTAACATACTAGGTTTGGCTTGAATAATTTGTGTTGTGGTGGTGACACTTCGTTTGATTCAGTGTTTGCTTAACTTGCAGTTGTTTATAGTTCACCTTAGTTCTCATTAATCAAAATATTTTCTCAATCTGATATTGACATATCATTTTTTTTGTTTGATGTGGTTTTCCTAGTTAAATGTGTTCCATATCTGCGATCTAGATGTTTATGTCTTAGAATTGAGTTATGAAGTTTTCACTTTTTTCTCAAACGTGAGGCAATCATGATATTTGTATTGAGTCCTGTTTACCTTTCCTTGTCAATGTTTTCTTTTCTTCCTGTGCTAGTAGAACCTATTTGATGGATGTTTGGTCTTTCCTTTTATTTTTGTCTAATTCTGCAGACCACATCTAGTTGGTTTTCATAGCTTGCCCTTGTTATTGTTTTATTGCCAAATTCTGGGTTATCGTTACCATTACCACGTATGATATACAATAACAAAACACGAGCCTGAACTATTCTGGGGTTGGTTACATAGATCTTATTTTGCTATTGGACCCTATTAATGCTATCTATATATCTAGTATACAGATCTTTCTAAATCACCTCTAACCATATTAATAGTTTTCTTTAACTCTAATAAATGTAATTTGGATAATTATAGAATATTTGAGTTGTTTTCAAATATTTCCATATTGTCTAAATTTGTTCTCTATTTTGTCATTTTTTGGAGGTACACATAAATGCTCTAGGATAATAGTTTTTTTTTTCTCTTCATTTCCCCCCTTCTTTGATGACATCCATCTTAGCATTCTTATCATCTTCATTACAGTAACTATTTATACATGTTCTTTCCTAACTACATGTTATCTGCTATATAATGAAAATAGCTAATTTATATACAGTGGTTAGTGATACGATATATTGCGTGAATTTCAATTATTTTATCATTTTTAGCCATGAAACGATTAAATTAGGATATGCTATAAAATATGCTGAAATTTGCATTGGGGAACGATTCTGCCCTACTTTCAGTAAATTGCAGGATATGACATTGTGCATTATGCTTAGCCTTGCTATCTGCATTTTGTTTGTCCAAAACTCTTTGCTCTTACCCTTTTGTGTGGGTTGATAAATACTTCATATATATATATATATATGCGTTTTAGACTGCATGAATTTAATTGATACTTACTGAAGGAAACATATAGAATCTGATTGATTCAATTTGAGACACAGGATACTTTACGGATGTTTACCATTATCATACTGTCAACACTTTTCAGTTGGATGTGACTCATGCATTCCAAAAAATGCTTATCGCTAGAAATATCAGCTCATGTAACTATTATTATTATTTTTTGTATTATCATACTTGTTTTAATTTTGAAAGCGTATTGATCTCCATAACTACTGATGATACAGGATAGTTGGCTGCGTATTCCTGTATCTTCTGGAACCTTGACTGACTCGATTCAGAAGGATGCGTGGCATCTGGATGGATCACAGGATATTAATGAATGGAGAAGGAATGCAGTTGATGTTGAAAGTTGTCGCGGTTGGCATGACGAGGAGAGGGAAAGCTTGTTGCATGGTAGGAGAGAACGTAAAAAGGAAGGGGATCGTGAAGCTGATAATCTCCAGAGTGACCGTCGTCCAGACAATACTCCTATAAGAGAAGTTGCTGAGTCTAAGATTTTACCTTCATCTGATAGGTTGCTTGAAGTTCCTAATCGCAGCTCAGGGAATGAGAATCGACGTGATAGAAAATGGTCATCGAGGTGGGGTCCTGAGGACAAAGAGAAGGAAGCCTGGACAGAGAAAAAGATGGATGTTGAGAAAGAAGATTTTTATATTGAAAAACAATCATTTACTTCTTTCCTCCGTCCATTATCTGGGTCTGATTCCCGTGATAAATGGCGGCCACGTCATCGCCAGGAAATTCAATCCAGTGGTTCTACAATGCTCCGTGCTGCTCCTGGATTTGGTTTGGGAAATGGCCGTATAGATGGTTCAAATTTGGGATTTGCTCGTGGTAGGGGGAGATCAAATTCTGTTGCAGGATTGCAGCTTAACAGGTCATCGGCTGCTGGCCCTGTTGGTGCATTTTCAGCAAATAAGTCTTTTTTCCAGTATCCCAGGGGAAGACTTCTTGATATTTATAGAAAGCAGATAGTGTCGATCATTGATGCTACCCCTGAGGGTTTTGAGGATGCCCCTCCAATAACAGAATCAAGTTTTATAGCTCCTTTGGCCTTTGCCACACCCTACAAGGAGGAAGAAGTAAGTTATGGTTTCCACATCTCCAGTTTTACATTTTATTTCCTTAATGGTATCGGAAATTAGAGACCATTACATTGTATTTTTTCATTATAGAAGAAATTATTTGAAGGCTGTTTACAGTAGTACTACAATTTATCTCATCTTTGTATATTGTATCATAACAATAATTTACTTGTGAAAATTTGAAAATTTAGTTGATCTACTCATACTCATTAGCAGCTTTGACACACATCATATATATATGTAACCGGAGAAGATTCTTTATTGCCAATCATTCGTGTGAATATTATCTAATTTTCTGGTTAAACATTTTTTATTTATTTCACTGGAGATAATTGCTGTAATGGACTATTTTTGTTGAAATGTGGCTTAAAGGTTCTACTGAAAGATATCTGGAATGGGAAAGTCACAAGCAGTGAAGTGAGTTCAAGTGAGAAAGGAGTTACTGGCAGTGAGAATGATATAGGTGAGTAACATGCTATCCTTGATACGTTTACGGCGAAGTGTGATTGTTTTACTTTTTAATTTAGATAAAGGCAAGACCCTGATTGAAAAGAAACATGGTGTAAATGAACCTTCTAAGCGTCTTAAAGGTTATGTACATATGTTTTGTCAACTTCTTTGAAGCTTCACTTGACAATTGTCCATAATTGGAAATTGTTTATTCTCATTTCAGAGCTTGATTCTAACCACAAAAGGATTGAGGATACTATCATACCTTTAATTAATTTGGTCACTGATAGTATGATCCCAAAGGTTGCAGAGCATGATGTTCCCCATGATAATTCTGTTACAAATGGCAGTTCAAAGGGGATTGAAATATTAAACATTGATAAACAATCAAGAAAGTCAGACAATTTGAAGAATATGAAGTCAGAAGAGGAGGATTCCATTGCTAATTCTGATAGCAGTTCTGTGATATCTGATGCTCCATATGGTTTGTACAATGCATCTAACAATAACGCCAAGCAAAAGCTTTCAGCAGGTGTCCATCTTCCTGAGGAGTTGAATTTGTTTTACTTAGATCCTCAAGGAGATATTCAAGGGCCATTTCTAGGTCTAGACATCATCTCATGGTTTGAGCAAGGCTTCTTTGGAACCGATTTACCAGTGCGTTTACTGGGCGCTCCTGAAGGCATGCCTTTTCTTCCACTTGGTGATGTTATGCCTCACTTAAAGGTAGGGCTTCGTGGTAACTCTACTGCATGTATTGGTGAAGGATCTGAATATTTATACAATACAAAGGGAAGCGTGGATGGGTCTGTTTCTGCTGCCCATGCTATTGGGTATTTTCCTGCAGATGAGCAACAACAAGTGCAATCATGGGATTCTCTGTGTCCTGTAAAACCTGATGTTACTGAAGTTGAAACCTCCAGATATCTTAACAAAGAAAAGGTATTGTTTCCTAGCTCAGACATAACACTAGGTACAATTGGTGGTGAAGGATACCTCTTTCATGATTTTCCTGGGCAGGATGCAGAAGGTATGTTTTTTGGAGCAATTTATTTTTCTTTATGTGCTTTTGTTTTGCCAAATTTGTAGTTCTTTATGTTTACTTTGCATCTGCAGTATTGTATAGGAGTGGGCACACGAGTAACATTGAAGAAGAATCAGAAAAGCTTACTAATAACATCTCTCCGTCAAGGTTGACCACAGATCACCAGTACAGGGTGACAGGAATTGGAAATACTAGTTCAGTGCGTCACAACATTCCAAGAGATAGTGAGTTAAATCCTCTTGGATTGTTGTGGTCTGAATTAGAACAAACTGTTAAGAAATTACCCCTTTCATCAACTACTATTCCTGGTTCTGCAGAGCATTTCACTGGCCACCATGATTTTGCAAGCAATACTTCCCCATTTATTCACAATCAAGAAAATTTCAATTCTTTCAGTGACATTCCTAATGATTCATGGACGAACCAGTACAGGAGCTACAGTTCAAATATAATTCATGATGTTCTTGATGCAAATAACCTATTACAATTAGATGCCAATGAAAACCATTTTGGCTTAGAACAGCATCTGCTCTCGAAGCAATTGCAGGAGGAGCAGCTTCAGCAGCAAAGCTTACTGTCCACCCATAATGTTAGCTTGTCTGGACGAGAACAATTGTATGAAACTATTCACCATCACCATTCTGTTAACCAACAACCTATGGGGGATCTAGAGCGCATGCTGAAGTTTCAGTTTGAGCAGCAGCAGCGGCTGCAACATGATCAGTTGCAGCAGGAGCTACTTCAACTTGATCAGTTGCGGAAACAACAACTGCACCAGAACCAGCAGCAAATGCATGAGGATCAGATGCTATTGTTACAGGATCATCTTCAACATCATGAACGACAGCCACAACCACCACCACAGCAGATGCATCTTGAACATTTATTGCATCGTGGATTACTTGAACCTGGTTTTAGGGAATCAAATAGTGATCCTCACAGAAAGAATATGATTGATCAAGCTCATTTTAGGCAGCATTTATTGAATGAGCTGCAACAACAAAATCACGACCAGTCAGAGTTAGTGCATCATGATCCTGCTCTAATGCAACTTATACTAGAAAATCTAGGACAGAATTTCCAACATGAGAATCACAATGATTTGTTGGAGTTTCTGTCTCATGCAAGGCAGAGGCAGGTGCAGCAGTTTCTGGGACAAGATTTCGCCAGTGATCTAAGGAAGTTGCCGGTCATGGAAGAAGAGAGACATGAGGGTGGAATTTGGGCAGTTGATGAAGCTGGTCAGTTCATTCGGACTGTAGCTAGTTCACACCAGAACTATGCTGCTAGGCTTAGCCAATTAGACACTAGGCAAATACCACAGGGACCTGCTTCGCTGGTGTTGCCCAGTCATCTACAGCAAGACTTTCCATCAACTAAAAGAAGGTTCTATGAGCATGAGCCACATTCTTCTGATATGTCCATGCATACACATGCAGGTATTCCTTGGCCAAACTTGGAACTCAGGAATGCCTTAATGCAAATTCAAGGGGTTAGTGATCAGTTGAATCCTTCTACTGATCATTCTCATCAAAGCCAGATCTTTAAAAATTTCACTGGATCTCACATGGATGCAACAGAGAGGCATTGGTATGAGCCAAGTAGGCAGTTCTCTGCTGACTTGTTGGAATCTCACCTGAAGCAGCTGCAAATAGAAGCTGAAAAACACAAGAGTATCAACATGGGTCTCCCCCTTGCAGACTCACACATGTGGGAATCACATGTCGGAATCGACAGAAGCTTGGAATATGGAATGAGAGACTTGCTTCATCATGGAGTGCTTCAATCTCATGAACCAATACCACTGGCAGATGCTGTTCCTACATCATCCTTCAAGGGAAGAGATCCATCTAGGCTCTACAGTGGACCTGTTTCAGAGAATTATCTTAATCTTAATACTGATAGATTAGGACTTGGTGGCTCTTTCTTGGATTGCTCCCTTTATCTGGATGGGCAGCAACCAAATGAACAACTGGTAAACAAAAATTTGGAAATTAGTGCTAATAACTTCGATAGAAATATGAGATCAACTCTGAGATCTGGTTCTGTTACATCATTTGAACAGAAAATTTTCCCCTCTGATATGAACTTGATTGAAAATGAAAAATTCATGAATTCTATGAGTGGCGCTTCCTTACAAACACTAGATTTCTCCAATGTGAAAGAGAAGGAGAGGATGAAAGTTCAGAAAAGCACTTCAAACAATAGATCAGCACTGGAAAGAGAAAGTGGAGTTATGCAAGGATTTGACAGCGAAGTGGTTAACATCGGCAAAATTTGTAGACATGATTCCTCTGGAAAAACTGGTAATTTGACTTTGACAATTTCCTTTTTGGATTCGCTGTTTGGTTGCCTTAGTGCTTCATGTGGCTACTTTCTTGGTGCATTTGGCAGGTGGAGGTTTAAACTTCTACAATTATCAAATGGGGCTTGATATCCTTCAGAGTGGGGAGGAGATGATAACCAATGATATGTAAGAAACTTATGTCAGTCGATGACTGGTTTAATTGCAGATGATTAATGAGCTGGAACATTTTTCTGTTTGAAGCGGTTCCAATTGTTTTTGGCCTTTTGGTTTTCACCATTTAGGTGATTGCTGTTTATTTTTATAGGGAAATTTAGTATGGTATAATCATTTAGCTATGGTTACCTTATTAAAATTGTGGTTGTGCGTGATAAAATATATGGACTATATACTATTTATATGCAATCATCTTTGGTTGTTTTGGTCACATAACATTAAAGTCTTTTCCTGTAACGGGCTGTCAGTAGATTGCTTATGTAGCTCATATTTTAGATATATATGCATATTTCAAATACTACTAAAGCAACATCTAGTTGCCACTATTCAAAATTCAATCTCAAATTGCTTAATTTTAATTTGCATAATCTAATTTACCTCTCTCGGGTAGGATTCTTCCATTCAGCTTAACCATGCTTGTTTCCTTCATGTTTGCAACTTGGAATTGTTCATTTGCTTAATCATCATGGCATTGACTCTTCTTTTTCTCCTCAAGAATATGCCAATTTAATTCCTTTTGTATTGCAAAACTGTGTAATCTAGTAGAATGCAATTTTTTGGAATTATCAAGACCAGCTCTTCTTCACAGTAACTTTTTTGTAGAGCAAGACTGGAATTTCTTGGTTTATGTTGTTCACATAATTGACCTATGTGGCAGTGAGCAAGTTGATCTTTTTCACGAACAGGTTTGTTCACAAAAACGAAATAACATGATGTAGTGGCTGTCCTGTAGTCTGCTATATTATATTAATTTTCATATGCATGGTTAGGTTATTACTTAGCTTGGTGTAATTTTCAATACCCTGTTGACATGGTGTAATGTGTTCGGTAGTCTGATGCGGTGTGTACTTAACACGTTTCGCAAAACATGCAAAGCGGAAGACATTAAACAGTAATAACAAAACTAATTATTACATCACACACACCGCACGCATACAAGGATATATCTCATGCAGACATGATCAATAAAATAAAACTTTTAAGAATAACATTTACTCTAAATATACCTTACGGATGATGCGTAAAGGAAAGAGCATCAACTATAGCGGCGTTGTCGAACCTCGTCTCTATTCGTATCCACGCCGAGCTTTTCAAGACAACTCCTTGAGCAACAAGTCTCGCCTCCGATCGGTACTAGCCAAGCGCGGAGGAGATGCAATCCAAGAGAAGAAAGCACAAAGGAAGAAGAGTCTTCTTCCTTGTGGTTTTCTATAACAAAAAAGGAAGAACCCTTTTGGGGAGTGACCGACCAAAGAGAGAAGGAAAGGGAGGAGAAAGAAAATAATACAATTTAATAATTATCTTTATACTTTTTTAAAAGTATATATATATATATATATTCCTCTTATTGAGTTTGATGATAAAGTCAAATTCAGACCCAATATGTCTTAACCAAATTTTAGCCTATTAACCTCTTGATTTGGTTCACAACTAAACCAAATTGGTTCATGACTAAAACAAATAGGGTCTAACTCTCCATAAGATATGTGGCTTATCCGGGCTTCTATTCTAACAAATATATTTCATATTTGTCCTTTGTTTAG
>JBBUKS010476254.1:0-17253 GCA_038050645.1 Hedychium gardnerianum
ATCTTAAACCGTTTCAAGAAACCCTGATTGGTTCAACCCAACCACATCCAGAGCCCGTTACAAGGCTTAACATCCAAATTAAGGGATCACCTTCCACCAATTAAACATAAAGGTTAATTCCCTCTCTACAACTTTATAAATTCTTTAAACACCACTTAACATATCCCCTTTAGCTAAATTAATTTACAACCCTTTCATAAGGTTCTCTTTTAGCTAAATTAATACCAAGTTTCAACTCAAGGAGACTAAATCCCCAATTAACCCTACAAATAGAACTAAACCGTAGTTTAGGTATTTTATCAAATGACTCTTCTTACTATCAATTTTTATCATTCTACATTTCCCAAAACGAACCCCTATCCAATAGAAGCTCAACCTAAATTTAAACCTAACTTCTTTTAATGTCAAGTGTAGGTATACCAACACTTACAATGATCCATTAATACCAGCCTTCAAGGTACTAATCTATTTAATAGATCCATTACAACTCAAAGAGTTCCAACTTATATTAAAGCTATAAACTGATACGACAAATTTCATAGCTAACAACCCCAAGTTATAAACTAATTCAACATGGTATGTCAACATACAATTAAGTACTCCTCAATTTTAACATGATTCCTACTTTTAACAAAGGATAGTTAAACAAGAACAACTCTATCCATTTACACCCACAAAGCTAAACTAAAATTCATCTATAGAATCAAGTCATATCTACACAAATAAAGCTAATTTACACTTCACCAACATATTCAAATCCAATCCAATAACAACAAGGTTTCACCAAAATCTTACCTAACAGTGATGAATTGATCTCCCTAGGTTTGGTTGGAGGATGTATGCTGGGGTGGTGGCTGCCGATTGATTGGAGCAATTCTGAACTAACTCCACTGTATCAAAAATGGCCAACCTATCAGAAATTGAACCAAAACCTCACATCCACATCAAAATCTAAAACCAACCTTACCTTATTTGAACAGGTTGTTGACCCAATTAGAGATGATCGGCGTTGATCTCAACTGGTAGCTGCCGACAGTGGAGTTGGTCGAACCAGTGGAAAGCAAAACAGTAGCCGGAGAAATGGGGAAATCAATGGTAACCGAACCTAGGGCTGGATGAATCGGGGTAGAAGAATCAATAGTTGTTCCTCTCCCATTCGGGATCTAATTCGGAACAAAATCCACTCAAATCTTACCTTCCAGCTTCTGCAAATCGATGACGGCGATGAGGCGTAGTGAAGGGAAATCGGGGAAAAGAGGACTCAGTTGGCTGGGTCTTTTGTGTCCGGCCGAGTTGTCGAAGATGAAAACAGCGGCGGCGGCGTCGAATGCCTTCGGGTGAGGAGAAGGGATTCACGAGATGAGTTGTCTCGGCGGCTTGGTCTTCTATGTCCGGCCGAGTAGCCGGAGATGAAGACACCAACGGCTGCTGAGCTCCGGTGAAGAGGGGAAGGAGATCGAGTGAGGGGCGATGTAGGTTGCGGCTGCGAAAACGGGGAAGAAGGAATCGGGGAAGGGGAAATCGCGGGTGAACAGTGAAAACATCGAGTGTGGTTTCGGGGTAAAATAATGAGGAGAAGGAATAATACACTTAGGTTTCGATTATTCCCAATTTATACTTCAACAAATTCAACTTAGGCTTTAAATTAATCCAACCTTAGTGTTTTAATCAAATTAACTTAGGGTTTAATATTTCATTTTAGGTTACTTAATACCAACCTTAGCTTTAATTAAACCCATCAACTCCTGTTTAATTGACATTTCGAAACAGACTCCTCAAAAGTCTAATACTTTTATCCCCGTAAATTTTTCCAATTAGCTCCAATTAAATCCAGAAAAATCTCCATAAATTCCAAATAAATTCCATAAATTTTATTTCCTTGCTTTCACATATTATTTTATTATTTAAAATTGTCGTATTTAACAACAGTGAACCCAAGGTTTTGATATATGACTAAGGTTAAAGTTAGATGTGTTGAGATCTAACAATTTTATGTCAAGTATGCAAGAGCAGGTCACTTGACAGATAAGTGAATTCCTGGTTGAGAATCAAACACTGGCTAAGTCAAACAACTAAAGTCCTGGTTAGGAACCAGACATTGACTAAGTCCTAGTGGAGCTAGGCGACTGAAGTCCTGATTGGAATCATGCAAGAGCAAAGTCTTGGTTGGAAACCAAGCAAGAAAGTCCTAGATGGGAATAAGGTGGATCAAGTCCAAGTGGAGTCAGCTGGGAGTTGAAGGCTTGGTAAACAAGTCCAAGTGGAGTCAGTTGAGAGTTGAACTCTTGGCAGACAAACAAGTCCAAGTAGAGTCGGCTCAGATATGAAGGCTTGGCAGACTAACAAGTCCAAGTGGAGTCAGTTGGGAGCTGAAGGCTTGACAAACAAGTCCAAATGGAGTTAGCTGGGAAGTGTGGCTTGGCAACTCACTCTAGATGGGTCAGTTGAGAGTTGGACCATCTAGTCAAGTAAGTGTAAGTAACTTAAAATATTTTATCACACTCATTATGTGTAACACTTGTAGGGAAGCAAAGTTCGACGGTCCAAGCGACCAAAAGGGAGTCCGATTGACTGGCTGTTGATAACTCTCAACGAGCGAAGTCGAAGGGTCCCGACAATCGTAGCGAGGTTGGGGCGACCGGAGTGTACAGGCTACTGGAGCTACTTCTAAGTGACCAGTAGAAGATGAACTCTAGCGATCTCAGTGAGGCGATCAAGATCAGATTTGACCATACTTCAAGTGACCAGAGGGATTCTAGTCGATCAGAGCACGTGGACGACATTATCTATTAGATAAATATTGTAGTCATGTCAGCACCTTCCAGATGACGGGGAGGTTCCAATCGACCAGAGGTTGCCATGTCATCAACAGAAGTAGGACTATAAAAGGAGCCTCGAGGTAGAGCTTTCACAACATCCCTTTTCATCTTGATACAACTCTACTCGTGCTCTTGGTTTTCTTGTGCTTTTTGTGTTGCGACGACGACACG
This sequence comes from Hedychium gardnerianum, assembly GCA_038050645.1. Classification (NCBI taxonomy): domain Eukaryota; kingdom Viridiplantae; phylum Streptophyta; class Magnoliopsida; order Zingiberales; family Zingiberaceae; genus Hedychium; species Hedychium gardnerianum. The sequence goes on from JBBUKS010476254.1 coordinate 2,991, forward strand.
TTGCAATTTCGTGCTTCAATTCTTAGACAACAACACCTAGAGTATAACCTTTCATTTCTTTACTGTTGTCATACTTGTGTTTTTGTGTGCTTAATTTTTTATATTCTTTTTCTATAAGGTTTCTCCACCTCCAGAGACTTTCTTGAAAGGAGAAATTAGAAATAAAAAATTACATTTTATAATTGATGTGTGTGTCAACTTTTTGCTTTGGTTGTTAAATTGCTAAATAAATTTTGCATGCTTACATTGTTTGTTCCACTTGATTAAATCTGTGTTAAGTTAGCTTTTAAATTAGCTTCATTGTGCTACTTTGATTATTCTATTATTTTCAATTATTTTATTTTATCTTGTAAAATTTGTAATGTTATTCAACCCTCCTCTAATGTCGAGTTCAATCTTATATTTGCTAGTAATCTCGTTTTCCTCCATGTTCACAACATTTGTGGTTGTCGTAATGAGATAGATGTCATCTAAACTATAAGGATCTCTTCTTGGTTGCCACTCTCCATTGCATTCGGCAAAAGGTGAAATTCGTCACCCTGGCACCCCCCCCCCCCCCACCTCCCCATGACTACCCCACACCATTGGGAGGGAATAAATCAGGAAATTGAAGTGGGCCCCCATGTGGGAGGATATATCCACGGTTTTTATCGAGATTTGATCATTGTTTGAATTCGACAAATCTTTCACATGATGACCAACTCGGCCATGCCTTGGATCTAGAAAGCGCTAGAGGGAGTGAATAATGCACTTCGTATGCATTCAAAAATCGTTCACAATCAAAGTAAAGCAACAAAAAGATAAAGACAAAATAGACAAATTGGTTTTACTTGATTCGCAGCCTAGTGGCTACTACTCCAAGGCTCATAATCAGTTTGACTGCTTCGGTGGCAATCACTATCAATCTTCTTCCCAAAAGAGAAGAAGGCTTGCTTCTTTTGCAAGTATAGGTTTCAATAACAAACCTAGCGACCCTTAGAATATTTAGGACGAAAAGAAACAAATGAAAGAAAGACAATAAGCTAAGCGTTATAAAAGGCTATGCTCATTTGAGCTCGTAGTGGCGTCGCGTCGTTGTTGCATCATTGAAGCTTGAATGTAGCAGTGTTTCGGAGTTTCAGAAGCATAATGGAGCACTTGAAGAGGTAGAGAGATTCTCTGAATTCTCTGGTCGTGACCTTCTTTTATAACACTTTTCAGGTGCTTAGATCGATATAGGGCACCTCCAGCAACCTCTATTCGATCCTACTTTGATGCTGACTCGGCCAATCCAAGCGCTTGGATCCCTTCCGGGTGCCTAGCCAGCTAACATGGCAGCACCTTGTTGAAGCTCTATCCGCGCCATGTTTATCCTTACCCAGGCGCCTGGATCTGATAGGGGCACCTAGACCTCCTCTTTACAGCCAACTCTCATAGTTAGCTTCTTGCATCACAGTGTTAGCACAGATATAATAAGATTATGATTGATAGCTCTCCAAGCTGTCTTGTCTCAACTTCAGGTCTCTCGTGAAATCTTAGGTTGAACCAACATCTACTGCTCTCTTTCTGAGAGCGCGTCCTCACTACTCCACTTGGGAGAGTTTACCTGCTGCCAAACTTTGGTCCACCCGATTTGTTTGGACTTTTGCTCAGCTTGATCATGACCTTCGGGACTTTTCGTTAGACCTCCGAATCTCGGTCCATCTAGACTTTTCGCCTGGTGTCCTCGACCCCAGGACTTCCCACCCGATGTCCTTGATATGCCAAGCCTTCCTGTCTAGTCCCTCTAACCAGGACTCCCTTGCCTAGCCTCAACTAGATCTTTCCTTACCTAGCCTCAACTAGGACTTTCCTATAAACTTGATCAACATGTTAGAATACCATAAGACTTAATTTTGACCATTTATCAACATCAAAATATAGGTTCGATTGTATGATGTTTCTTGCATCAAACCTTAGGTTTGTTCAATTATTGGCAATATGGTTAAAGTTAAGTTTAAAAATTTCTCATATTAACAATTTAGGGAGTTACACAATAATTCTGAGAGTAACATTAACAATTTATAAATGAAGAGAGTAACATAAATAACTTATAAATGAAGTTCATAATATAAGTACAAAAAATAAGTGTATTTTGTCACTCTCTCTTAATTTGACCTCTCCCCCTAAATTTTTGCATGGGGTATAAATTTTATTTTAACTTTATGTTTCTCCCCCTTTGCCAATAATTAAAAAAAAATAAGATTTAAGTCTTTTAAAAAATATATGAGAAAGCAATGAAAAATCTGATTTTTTTAAAAGTTTTTTTAATAGGGAAAAAAGACTTTGTTTGAAGAAGTTTAAAGGAACAAATTTGGAAAAAAAATATTTTAAGGGAAAATCAAGGTTTTGAAAAAAAGAAGTTAAAAACAAGAGTTTTGAAAAAAAGACTTTTTTTTAATGTAAGTAAAAAGACCAGAGTTTTGAACAAATATGTTAAGAAAAAAATTGAAAAAAAAAATATTTTAAGAGAGAAAAGAAGAAAAAATGTTTGAAAAAATATTTTAGGAAAAAATAAGAGTTTTAAAAAATATAGTGAATGAGAATTTTTTTTGGAAAAACATATTTTAAGTTTTTTTTTGTCCTTAGTATTCAAGCATGTGAAAAATAATAAGGAAAAAAATATTTTAAAAATAAGCATCTAAAAATTAGTCCTGAAGTAAATGTCTGAACTTATTTTTCCCAAATGATAAAGAATTATCATTGAGTTAGATTTGAGTTCAGTCACATTAAGTGATTAATATTTATTTAGATTCCTTTTTATTCTTTTTGATGCACTTGTTCTACATCTTAAATCTGGAGTACATTCCTAAATGTCTCACGCTGTTCTACGTGGCTCAATACACAATCAAGTTAAACCTAGGTGTTGTGAGATGTCCTAGCTCCTTAAGATTTTTATAGGATCATGATTTCTAAGTTAAAGCTTACACTAAGTCCATTTTACAAAAAAAAATACTATAAATATAATATATAATAAGTAACATGGAAAAAAAACAATTAAAATCCTATTCTACCAACACATTCCTAATTGTCATTTTGGGTTAGTCAACAAAAATAAATAAAGTCAATAAGTCACTATAAGTTAATAAGTCAAGTGCAGTCAAATATATAACTTAGTATCAAGATATGTTAATCTACATGCTAAGTGCTGATAGGCTACTGAGGAGATGGTGGAGGGGGGGTCTATGCTCCAAGATATAAGCATATCTATCAACTAGAGGTGTTGGGTCTACTCCTCCTTCCTAAGACTAGGGGTAAACGAGTCAAGTCGTTCGCAAGCTATTCGGGTCTCGATTCGAAAAAAAAAATCATTCGAGTTTGTTCGATTAAGTTAATAAGCTAAGCTCGAGCCTGATTTCAAGATTAAAAACATTATCGAGCCAAACTCGAGCTTAATAGTATTTGATTCGTGAGCTCGCGAACATGTTCGTTTAGAGGCTCGTGAACGTATTCGTTAAGGGACTCATTTATCTTATATATATATATATATATATATATATATATCACATGAATTATTAATATAATAATATCTTATTAATTATTATAACTAACTATCTTAAATGAGCTCGAACTAAGCTCATTTAATTATTAAACGAGCTTTTTTTTTAGCCAAGCTCGAGCCGTTCACGAGCTATTTAATTTCATTATGAGATGAGCTGGAGCTTAAGAATTAAAATTCGAATCGAACTCGAGCCGAACTCAAGCTTAGGGAAAAATGAGTCGAGCTTGAGCTCGAGCCTCTTATTGTTCGGCTTGGCTCGGTACGATTACACCCCTACCTAAGACTATGAATCTCTTGTTGAAGACCAGTGACTGACTCCTAAAGTCTGATGACTCTATCCTCTAAAGTAAGAGCAGCTAGAGGTGGAGTAAACTGGAAATCTGAAAGTTCTAAGTTAGGTAACTCCTCGTCCTCTGCTGGTACTAGCTCAGGCTGAGGCTGGTCTTCCCTCCTCCAAGACATGATACCATCATCATCTATATGAATGTTAGTTAATGAGAAATTCCTAGGACCTAATATGTCAAACTCACTTAAGGATTTGGTATCACCTGTAGTGACATTTATCCCTAGTAATGCAAGAAGGGATGTCAAAATATGGAGTAGGGCATATGAACTCTCCTACTAGTACTAATACTAGTTGAGTAGATAATGACATAAAATATGTGCAGACTCAGGTCTATGTCAAGCCTATGGCAAAATTCATAAAGTAAAAATGAATGAAAGGGTTACATCATAGCAATATCCCTCGTAGTTAGGGGTAAAATGCAAGTCACCAAGATTCTATACAGAACATAGTCCTGTACCCTAAGTCTGACAGAGTAAAATTGAGTCACTGTAGGTACCCTCTCCTCCCCAAAGAAATAGGAATAGATCCTATCTAATGTAACATGTGAGTAGGGATCACCAAATGGCAAGTCCCTAGGAGGGTAACATAAAAAAAGAGAACATGTAGATGATCTAAGTCCTAGATGGTTCCTAATGATAGTAAGAGAAAGTGTAAAATCTCTACCTGCAACTCTAGTGTTGTAGGTAAGGTTATCAACCTTAACCAAGTTATTGTATAACTCGACACACAACCCTATGTTCAATGAGCTAATACAATAAACGAGGTTACCTAAACTATAGTGGTTGATTACCTCTATAGTGGGTATGCATGATCGCATGAAAAATATCCTACATAGAGACCTAGTAGACAGTGGTCTATATGATAAGGACAAAAACCTAACCCTATGTTCATCTGTAGGGAACCTACTATCAGTGCTAGGAGTACTAGATGTATTAGCCTCAGTGTTCTTCCTTTTAATCCTACCAATAATAATCAAACATTTTATTTCTAAAATTAAATAGAAAGCAAGTAATAGGGGAGTTTCGGGTGTTACCTACGCATTTTTCAGGGACTTATATTGAAAATGATGACCTAGGCTGACCAGGAACAAATCGCAGTTGAAAATGAAGGAGAAATAGATCAAAAATCTCGGTTTGGGGTGCCTGGAGTCGAAGGTTGGGCCCCTATTATAAAACGTTTAGGGCCCCTATTATAAATCTCTAGCAACAACTCTCTCTCCAGCGATCTCAAGACAACAAATCTTCTTTCCTAGCCCATCCTCAATTTGCTGAGCAATCAATGCCACCAAAGTAAAACCCCAAACCCTAGTTTTCATCAGTTGATTTCATTCTTCATGAAAGAGTTGTTAATCTGTTGATTATTGCATTCCATTCATGCATCATAAATCATATTCTATTGCTCATGAATTGTTAGTGCATTCATCATTCATTCCCTTTAGAAAAAAACCAAAAACAAATTGAGTCCGGTGAGGATTCATCTCGACCTCAACCGCCAACCAACTCTCATTTTCCAAATGCTTCTCTCCAGCATGCATTTAAAATAAACAAATTCGAGCTTATTCTTGCTTGATCGATTGACCATAAATTCTTCCATGATCATGTACTGATGTTTTTATGATCATTCGACATTATCAGTTAGAGAAAATTGTCTATTGTGAATGAGATATAAATGAGAATTTAATTGCTGAATTCTATAATAATTTGCATCCATCTAGTACTGATTTGAAATATTGAACCCGCGTTGCTAAATGTAATTTTGACTTTACTCCTACGATCTTCCAAGAGTTTTAGAATGTCGTCCATCCATAAATGACTTTTTTTTATCCTACATTGCCTGATATTTTGCCTCCTCCTTTTGAGCATATCTCTATATCTTCCATGTATGAGCATTTCTATGGACGACATCATCCGGATGGACCTAGTGCTTCTATCAACTCTTTTTCTTCTCTTGAGATATCAACTCAGGATAATGATTTGTTCAAAGTTGTTATCAATTGCATTTTACCTATTATGACTCGTGCATTAGATGTCATTAGACCTCCGCATCTTTTTGTGCTATATGCCCTCTGTCAAACTCTTGACATAAACGTGACATTAAATATGTTTCATTGCATCATCCATTTCATTAAACAAGTCCATAGTACAGTTCATATGCCTTTTGGTCATCTTATCACGGAATGGTTGGCATCCTTGGGTATCGATGTTTCATGTGGCAGGTTACAACCGATGATGACCAAGTATTCTAAGGTCTTAGTTCAATCTTTTTCCTTGGTTAACATGGAGACCAATGGTGATAGTGTGCGATGGATCGATGATCGTCAGTTAGGTGAGGGGGGCCGAGACCGAGACCACGAGCTAGGAGACAAGCACCCATTCCTATTATTCCTAGAGATCCTGATGTAGCTAATCAAGGGGAGGATGCTGAGTATGATGCATACGATAGAGATGATAATCTTCGGTCTAACATTCTTGAGATCGAGGAGACCATGGATACACAATTTGAGGAGCTACGCCTGGAGAGAGACCTTCAGGTGGCTGAGATGCGTGCATAACATGAGGCTTTGGAGAGGAGACAGATTGATATCCAGATGAGTGTTGATGGTATCCAGATGAGCGTTGCATCCTTGCATGATCTTATACATTCTTGGATTATAGGACCTCTTCCTCAGCCACCTGCTCCAGCAGTCGATGCTCCTCAAGTAGCTGATGATCCTCAAGCAGTTGATGATCTTCCAGTAGCTGATGTTGTTCCGACTACTGATGATCATATGATTGAGTTTTATTATGAGGTGTGATATGATGTACTTATTTACTATTGCCTCATTGCTGGCACCTTTTGTATGGATGATTTTAGTTCTATATGATATTTTAGTTTTTATTATTCATGTGTGTTGTTATCCTTATGAGTTTTTTTTGGCAGGGGAGTACTCCGTCATTGTTTGTTTGAGTGTTTCTATATGGTATAGGGTTGTATCCTATTGTTGCATATATTAAGTGAGAGTGCCCCTTGATTATGTATTTATTTTTATGAATTCTAGGGGTGTGCCCTATATCTTTTTGAATGCATATATTAAGGGGGAGTTTCCTGTCATTATCATGTATTTCCTCCCTTAGTGTTACCTTCATTTTATATATTTGGCATAGGGGGAGAAATATTGTATTTAAGTTCATGCTTGTTGTTTATGACATGATCTTGCAATTTTTATGTTTACTGTATTGATATCATCTAGTTGTTCAAAAGTTGATATTATGATATGTTGGAGATTAGCCTAAACTTAAATAGATTGTCAAACATCAAAAAGGGGTAAATTATTGTTGCAATCATGCTCTAGATGAGAAGTTTCAATGATTGACAATTATTTAAACTTAGTTAATATGTTAGATCTCACTTGAGTTACAAGTGTGCAGAATAGGAGAAGTCCAAGAAGGTCGAGAGCCGGATTTTTGATAAGGAAAAGTCCATGCAGGTTGGAAGACTGGATGTAAGGCAAGGAAGTCTAAGAAGGTCGAGGATCGAATTCTTGGCAAGGAAAAGTCCATGCAGGTCAAAAAATCGGATGCAAAGCAAGGAAGTCCAAGAAGGTCAAGGGACAGATTCTTGGCAAGATGAAGACTCGAAAATGAGGAAGCTCCAAGCAAAGTCCAAGGAATAGGAGATTCATCTAGCATGAGGTAATTGGGATCAATTGTGATATTGAAGGGGAGTGTGCGCTTAAGGAGTTTAAAGGATGAAACCCTATTTTAGGGTTCACTAATCGATTGGTCAGTTTGATCAATCGATTGGTGTAACTCCAAAATTTTGAGTTTAGGCAAATGGTGTATCAATCGATTGGCACAAATTTCTAATTAATTGGTAACCAATTTCAAGTGCACAGTAGCTTCCTAAATCGATCGACCAATCGATTGGGCATTGTCAATCGATTTGTGCAATTGATTGGCAGGCTTTCTTTGAGATCACAGAAAGCTGCCGAATTGATTGACCAATCGATTAAACATTACTAATCGATTGAAAAAAGTTTTATGAGGAAACAGAAGGCTGCCGAATCGATTGGCAAATTGATGAAGTAGTTTTGTGTGGAAACAGAAGACTGCCGAATCGATTGGGCAATCGATTAGGCAATGGCCAATTGCTCCCAATTGATTGGGATTCAAAATGGAATAGTCTCAGCCGTTGATCTGGAGTCAGTGACCATTCAATGGATAGTCAGATGGTCAGCAATTGATTGAGGTGTTTCTGCTAATCGATTGGTGGTGATCAAAAAATAAAGAAACGACCCGATTCTAAAGTGTTTATAAAGGGGCTTAGGGCACGAGAAATGCTACTGTTCCATTGCTATTCTCCTGTTCAACTTCAATCTCAAGCTCTCACCCGCATCATCTTCAAGCGACCAAGAGAAGGAGAACTTTTCCAAATATGTAATCTCTTTATTCTCTTCTCCTTGTTGCTATTTCTTCCGCTGAAAGCTGTGAGAGATTTGTAATCTAGTAGTAAGAAGGTTTCTCCACCTTCGGTTTTGATCCGAGAGGGAGAAGTATTAGTGAAGGAAGAAAGCTCAGAGTGATCCTTGGATTAGTCACCTTAAGGAGCTAGATACCATGTAAATTGGAGGTGTTAGCGTTGTAAGTGTTTGCTTTGCTTCAAGTTTTCCGTTACGACTAAAATTCAAGAAGCGAAGCGAGCAATTCACCCCCTTTAGCTCTCAAGGTCCTAATAAGTTAAAGTTTAAAATTTGAATTAATTAAGTTTATCTATGAGTTTTAAATTAATTATGAATTTCTTATTAATTAATTAAAGATTATTTAATTATGGTTTATTTAAGTTAATTAAGGTGTATTTAATTAAGTGAATTTTGGATTAATTGAGATTAACTGATTAAGGTTTCAATTTAATTGGATTGATTCAATTTTAATCATATATCCATCTCACCCAGTTCTTGATTTTCAAATAAGGGAACTTTATATAATTTGTGAGATGGTTGTCAATCTTTATTAATTTAGTTTGTGTTCTAAGGATTGATTGATATTTGATGTTAGATTCAAGTTTAACAGTTAACCAACTAAGTGTACATTTTAGGTTTCAGCTTCCAGGTCGTGGCGAAGCACAGAGACATTCTTGGTTATCGGAGCAATGACCACTTTCTAAAACCAAACTAATTCGTGAAATTGAACACTTAGCAGATTAATTGAGAAACCCTGGGCTAACTAGTTTAAGATGTGGCGAGGTAGTTTCAGTTAGTTCCACTTAGTTAAGTAGACTAAGTAAGGTACTCCTTACCTTACCTAACTACTTAGACTAGGCTTCCCAACGTACTATCATCTCGCCCCACCCTAGTACTATGTTGGGCAAGTGTCAAGAAAGTCTATTGTCCTTATCTAATCATTCTAAATTAAACAAAAAAAAACATGCAATAAAAAAAAAACAAGCAATCAATCTATCTAATAAAGATGTTTTTCCGATTGGCTCCCCCTCGATTATGGCTTAGATAAGGTCTATCCAAGTTATGTACATGATCTTGAGGGACCCAATACTGATTCAGTTTGACTTGATTAATCAAATCAATTTTTCAAACTCATGCTTAGATTCTAGGTTTATTTTGATTAACCAGAGATATGAACAACTTTTTCTGACAGGTTCTTGCTTTGTATCCAAGACCGGTTCAATTGTGTATAGCTCACTAAGACCCAAGAAGCATATCAAGGCCCTTGAATCTGATAGCGAACTTTTCCAGTGAACTTTTAAGTTTAATAACTTGATCTTTTAGATTAGAATTCTCTTCCTCAAGTTGTTGGACTTGAGTTGAGGTTCTAACCTGAACCTGATCAACTACTAAGCTTGGGTTAGTCTGCTCTTTAAGGAGTTTGACCTCCTTTAGTAGCGACTTGACCCGGTCGTTAGATTTGGCTAGTTTATTATTCAAATAAGTAATAACTTTATGCAATTTTAACTCTACACTAGTACTTACAACGGAGTTTAAACCTTTAGAAATGGATACGGATTCGTGGCTTCTCTCGGACTCAGCTTCAAACTCAGACTCATTTTCGAACTAGATGTTGGTTCTAGCGATCATTGCCAAGTGGCTGTGGTGCTCTTCTTCTTCTTCGGAGGATGAAGATTCGTCTCATGTTGCTTTGAGTGTTTTCTTCGTCTTTTGATATTTCTTCTTCAATTTGGGACACATGGCTTTGAAATGTCCTTTTTGTTGGCACTCGTAACAGATGAATTCAGCCTTTCAAGTAGGTGTTTGGTTTGATCCATCCTTCTCGTTCCGAATCACTTTCTTGATTTCTCGTGTGCTAAACCCTTTCTTCTTTTCACCAACATTTAGATGAGGTTTACTAGTTCAGCGATGGTTGTTAGTGTTAGCCCTAAGAACCAATCATGAGTGGATTAACTTAGGACATATTGTATCACATTTATCAATAAAAGACAAAGTTTTGGTTATTATATTTACTTCATGGTTGTGCTAGCTGAATAACTATAATAATGCCCTAGAATAGTACTAATCTATAGCGTATCAATTGGTTGAATTGATTGTGGGAGGCTGTCGATATATATAGAACACTACTCTTAAATATTCCTAGTCAAGTATTAATATACAAGGACAATAATAATGTATTGAGACTAGCATGTAGGTCAATTGATGACTTATTCTCACAAGTCATGAATATATGATATCAAGTTGACACATGGGTATATATTAGAGAATATATACTGAATTCACCCGTCATGAGAAGTTTCATTGATTGTTATATAAGTGTCAAAATATTCTCATAGTAATTATTAGTATAAATAGTCTTTCGACCTAAAGTCACTATGATTCCCTACATAAGGAGTTGTGTACTTTAGTATCGACAAATGTCACTTGTAACAAGGTGGACTATAAAGTCATTCGCTGGATATGCAATGAGTCATGCAGAGGGATGTGAGTGATGTAGATGAGATCTGTCCCTTTTATATAACGGAAGAGATATCTGTGAGCCTCTTGATTAAGTAGGACTACTGAAATGCATGGTCATGCTCAAATAAGTCAATATGCGATATTGAACTTATTTGGTTAAGTGAGTCTACTTAGATATAAAGAAACACATAGATTAGTGAGAGGATGACACGGTCTATGCCTCATGTATCAATCTAGATATCAAGGACAAAAGGATTAAGTTATACAAGAATGGTCACAAATAGGTTAGGTTGAATCTTGATATTCTCGTCACTTGGGTAGCAATGATGCATTGCTAGATGTCACTCATTGTTTATGTATCTAAAATAGTTTTAGAAATTCTGCCAACGTTAGAAGAATCTATTGAGTCACACACAAAGAGCATGTTGATTTGAAGATTGATTTATTTTAGTTTGACTAAAATAATGTGGGTTTGAACCTTAAGTCCGAAATGAGTTTCGGATCTTAAAGCCCAACCTAACTATAGAGCCCACTAAGAGAAACACTAATAGTCATCTCTTCGAAGAGTGTGGAGAAGGTGAAGAGGCAAGTGTGGAAGAGGTAAGGGTTATCCTTCATTGCCACCTTAATTAGCTCTTAAAGAGGGTGAGAAGGTAAAGAGGCAATGGTTGTCTTTTCATTGCCACCTTAAAAAGTCTTCTCTAGTAAGATGAGGGGTGTGAGACTCTTCATTTTTCTTCTTCTTATTGAATTCGTGAGAAGCAAGAGAGGAGGTTGGTGAGATTCTCCAATTTCGGTCTTCGTGAGATGAATCACAGGGACATGCTCGTGTGGATACCATAGAGGCGTGGACATTCTTATCACGCGCAGATCGGCCGAACTAGCATATCGCAAAGGTTGTTTACGCATCAAAGGTAACATTTTTATTTGCTTAGAATAGTTGTAAGACGTAGTTCTGCATTCGCATGGATCTTTAGAGAGATCAAATTTTCACTGCGTTTGATCTGTTTTTCGCTAATAGATCCCTACACTGTCGACTACGATCTCCCTTGTGGTTGAGAGAGAGTCGTCAATCATATTCTGCCCATTCGTCCACTCGGTGTAGTGGTAGTTGGAGTGGTGTGCAGTTTGTTATGTCGTGCCCACTTGACCACTCAGGGTAGTGATAGCTGGAGTTGTGTGTAGGCAGGGACCTTCTTTGTTTGTAGCTAGATAGCTACTTTGCATATTATTCACTCGGCCACTTGAGAGAAGTGGTAACTGGAGTACGGTACAGTTGTACTGTTCTGCCTACTCGACTACACAGATGTCGTGGTAGCTGAAGTTTGAGCGGAAGTGACCAAGTATATGCATGTGATGTGTATTGCACTTGTTGGATGTACATATATATATATATATATATATATATATACATATACCTTACATGTGTCAGTGATATGGTATATATGTTTGAGATTGGGTTGCGCCATTTTGTTAGATAATTTCATGCTTGTTATAGGTATGTATATGCTCTATATGTTACTCTGGTGATTATGAGCAGTACTGTTATAGATCTTATTTATATTTCTATACCTCGTCCTATATTTGGTATAGATTTTCCTTTGAGACTGTATGTATCTTTAATCTCCTTACTGTTTAGATATTATGCACTATCTTCTAATACTCGCAGAGTCATTTGGATTCACTATCCCTCTTTGTATTTAATTTCCTCAAGTATTAAATAGATTATATGTGTTATCGCCTGGAGATCCTATCTGACGGTCCCATGTCACGTCGGTGATTTTTCGCATTACTTTTTATTACATTTTCATTGCATATTTGGTTTCTGTTTTTATTTTGTAATAAGTGAACACTTGTATGAATTTTGGATTTCCATTTGGTACTTGGCTCTTCGTTGCTTTGTTTACTATATTAAATCGTACTGGCACATATATTTTGTTATTTGTATTGGAGTGATTTTGTTATGTCTTTAAATTTGTCATTTGATTGTTGTTATTTTGCGTGAGTTTTGACTTGTATAAGTTATGTAGACTTATATCATATTATATCTATAGTTGTCATAAGAGGTACCATCTATTATATTGGATAAGTGTATCTCCGGAGCATGAAATTTTTTAAATAACTATCTAAATCACTTAATTAATAAAATCCTCTAAATTAGGGTGTAAAGGAGTTAGCTGAATTTGACTATATTCAAATGTAGTCATTTATTTATTATCAAATTTGTTTATTAAAGACTGTATTGTGCCCGAGTGATTTTGAGTTTTTGTTTTTTTATCAAATTCATTATAATTTAGGTAAGATATTGACCAGAGTCCCAACCTGAAATCAAGTCAGAGAAAGGCGGCCCGTTCCTTCTTACAAGTAGCTTTTTTGGCTTCGGCATCCACCAACTACCTATGTAAGAAACATCGTCTGGGATAACGTTGTAAACGAATTAGTTATACGGGAAAGTGTGCTTGAGTAAAAAAAAAATAAAAAATCAAATAACATTTTATTTAAGATAATTAATTTAATTTTATAAAAAAAATATTAATTATCAAAATAAATAAAAAATACTCTTGACAAATAATATAAAAACCCAATATTCTATAATTACACGTTTCATTAAAAAAAATCTTATAAATATACTATAATTAAAAATTAAATTATAAATATTTAAATGATAATTTAATATTTTTTATTATATCTAACTCTGATTAAGGAAAGTAAAATAATTACTTTATTGCACAGTCTCACTCTAAACATTGTAGGGAATCAGCAATGCGATTGCTGACCATCGATTTAATTTCCCGCCTATAATTAATTGCACTTAAGTGACAAAAATGATAACTCTGGTGGCTTGTGCTCGAGAACAAATTAATTATTCTAATTTAGGCAATGGAAGAGAGGACGGCAACTGAAAGTTTGGTAGGTAATTGGAAAAAATGAATGAGAAAACGAAAGCGAAAGGTACATCACACCTCTTGCCTCTGCTTGCCGACGTTGACTCCCCATCAAATTAAAGTAACACTGCCTTGAAATAAATCTGTCCATAAATTCCGTCTTACTAGCGGCTCCAGATCATCAGATCAAACCCCAGCCCAAATCCATCCCCAAGCAACACCACTCCATTTTCTTCTCCTTCTTTCTGTTGGGGGGTGAGTTGAGACCCAAGAAGAACAAGCACCTTCCTTTCTGAGGAGAGCAATCTTCCCCTCTTTCCCTGTTGAACCTTGCTCCTTTCTTCCTCTCGTCGCATCCTCTCCGTTCCGGAGGATTTGAGCAGGGCTATGGCCGGTGGCTTTTGAATTCTGCCGCTGCTCATCCTTTACTCCCTCTTCCAGGGGACCGTTGGAGTCGAGCTCCAACCCAATCACCCGACCGAGAGGATTTCCGGTGAGCTTTCGCTTCAAATCTCGTGTTTTTTTTTAAAAAAAATCATTATCTTTATTTTGGAGGTGGGGATAGCTCTTTTTTACATACTAGATCTGAACTCGGAGGCATTTGATTCAAGGAC
>JBBUKS010476297.1:0-17244 GCA_038050645.1 Hedychium gardnerianum
AATTGATTTTCGGTCACCGTGGTCTCCTTCCTTAATCTTTTTTCTATTACTCTTTCCCAAAGTTTCATGGTATGACTTATTAGTTTAATTACTCTTCAATGATATTCGGAAATTGCATACATGCTTGTTGGGTTGAACCCTAGCTATCCAAGTCCTTGGAACTGCCACTATCCGCATCCAAACCAGGAAAAGTGAATTACTTTGATAAACAACAGATTGACACTGCAAAATCTAGAAATTCTTCTTGCAAGTGAAGATGCTCGACCATTTCACTGCACTTCGTGAGCATCTTCAAATCCACTTTGCAGGGAAGATTGGCCCATCATAAAAAACGTGAGATTTGGATTGCCAGAGGCATTCAATGCACGGTTTTATGTTCTCACATGACTATGTTAAGAGGCTGGGCCTCACCGCCTCAGTGACATCATTGATGATTCTCATTCCTATTGCTGTGTCTACTTTAGGAGAGGGAGAGGAGCAAGGAAAGGAACAACAACGAGGAAGGGAAGAGGGAAGAAAGGGAGAGGAGAATCCTCCTTTGTTTTTTCTGCTTGAAAAGAGAGGAAAGAAGAGAAAATGAGGGGGGAAATGACAAAATTAACCCTGATGTTGTTATTCCCAAGACTTTTATAGTATAATTGATCTTTTCAATCTTTTTCCTCTCCTCTCCTCTTCCACCACTTTTGAAAGGAATTGAAAGTGAGAAAACAAACTCCATAATGTTACTTTCATGTCTTGCCTGTTGTTCTTCTACCAAAATAGGCAAAATAAGTGACTCTTTTTCCTCTTCCTTTCCCTCTATTTGATCTCTTTTCCTCTCAAATGGACACAACTTAAATGGTGGTTGCAGGGGCTAGAGTTACTCCCCTCAGCAACTACTCATTGGTCCTTGGCCTCCCCTTACACTTGTCAACCTTGGGTTAGAAGTATCTCCAGTCAGAATACAGTCTCCATCTTTGGTTATCAGATAAGGGGAGATTGGATGTCCATTTCCTTCTGCATAGACTAATAAACCTCACATGAGAGACTATGAATAGACCAATAGACCTGACATGAGAGACTATGCAGCATCTTTCAAGTTTTTCTTCCTCTACTTATTTACAAATCCCACTCCATCCCATCTTACCTTGATTTTCTGTATAAAGTCTAATAAAAACATAGATTTTAATCATTTATCTTATTTGTGTTGTATATATATAATGTTGTACTTCTCTGACTCTGGGCGGCACAAAAAGCAAGGTGGGGATGAATATAAGATTGTTCTCCACAATATAATCCACCTTGCTCTATTTCATTCCCACTTGAGAAGAACCTTCACTTAGACACCTTCACTCAGATTATTCCAATCAACCACATCATTGTTTCTCTTCACTTCCATGACCTAGATAATTGGCACAACTCTTTCCATTACTAGTGAAACACAACAAACTCCTTTGCATTGAAGAAATATTGTGCATCATTGATGGGAGTGTGAACCTTAGTTTTCAGATGCAAAACATTCACTCTGAAGTGAAAGATAGTTGGGTGGATAATTCTTTAGAAGAAGGTTGCCACTAAGGATTTCTGGTACTGTCTTAACATTATCCAAGATAATCTGCGTACATTCTGCATGCTATATACCCTGGAACTGCTGCTCTCATTTTCAATGTTGTCGTCTAATGTCCATCAAAATGTTGCTAACTCTTGGCCTCCCTCTCTCAAAAGAAACTACAAGCAGACCTCTGAAAGTATATGCCTTGGCTAGATGCTGTTCATTTTAGTAAATAAATAAATAAATAAAACAATTGACAAAGATAACCCTAATGACTATTTCAATGAGCTATGGCATTTAAAAATCTTGATTTTGTCAGTAGACTGAGAGTTGTAGTGTTGTTCCCTTGTGCATAGATATACTGCCCTCTTAAGTTAACACGCAATTGGCTCTCAACAAATTGTTTGCATAGTTAACATAATGGAAATATTCACTAGGGAAAACATTAGCAAGTTATATTATTGTTACTTCTGACTTTGAAGTAAGACATCTTAATCACCAATTTTACCCAGAACTATAACATCTAAAGCTTCTAAAAAATATGGCGATAATTGCATTCAATTTTTGTTACTTGGAATAATAAACGCATGCTGTTTTAAATTAATAGTAGTCGTGTGTGTGTTCCTTTTTCTCATCTCATCCCTCATGCTCCTCTAGAGCTTGAAATTCGTCATGGATTGCTTGTCACATTTTGATGCGGCACTTGTTTTCCTCTTAATTGAATTGGTTTGCAGCTTCACGGCGTGGATGATAATATTGGCAAGAGTAGAAAGATCCTGGCAGCCATGATAAAAAGAATGGACAGAAACAAGTGGATAGTTGGCTGCATCATTATTGCTCTGGTTTTGGCAATTCTACTCATTCTGTATTTTAAGCTCACCCACTAAGAACTGCTAAGAAGACTTCATCACATCGTTTCCGCAGCATAAACCATGTATTGCTCATATACTCGTGTTTGAACCATCACTTCATACTTGTACATTGATATTCATTATGAAAGGCATGTAACAGGTGCATAATATGGTCCTATATCCAAGATTCAAAGATTCATATATCCGTCAGGTTCTGTAATGATGAATATATATTGTATTATTCTGTGTTAGTTTTCTGTTAATTCGCTGTTTATTCGGAGTGGAAGTTATTAGATTTGACGACGAAAGTATTTCATTCTTCTCGCACGGGATGTGTTTTTCATGTGAAGCGATCCAGTTTCAGCTCGATATCAAATAGCCGAACAAATCAAACTAATACAAATTTAGTTAATTCGTAACTAAGTTTTTTAAAAAACTAAAATAGGTTAAGATTTTTTATAAAAGTTTAATCATTTGAATAATAATAAATTTAAAATATTTTTATTTTTATTAAATAAAATTAATCAGTTTAATTATTTTTAAAATTCGATATTATTTTTTTAAAAAAAATTCAAATTGACCGACCGAATTAAACCGATTTTTGCACCCTTATAAACACGTGGGGTGGTGTCCTGCAGTTCTGCCCTAATCGTGAGGAGGAAGAAGAGCAAGAGGAGAATTAGGGTTGTTGCAGAGGGAACATCGACGAGACATCGAAGTACGCTTTGAGGTGGTGAAAGAGTAAGAATAGCCATGGGAGCCCCGAAGCAGAAGTGGACCTCGGAGGAGGAGGAGGCGCTGCGAGCTGGCGTGGACAAACACGGTGCCGGGAAATGGAGGACCATCCAAAAGGATCCCGAGTTCAGCCACTGCCTGTCCACCCGGTCGAACATCGACCTCAAGGTCTGCTTCAAATTTCTTGGCTATTTAGTTGGTTTTCGGCTTAGCTGGTTTGTCTCGATTTCTTTTCTCCTTTGTATGCAGTTTTATTGGTATAGTGTTTGCTGATGGTATTTTGATTTTTTTTCTCCTGATTTTCGAGCTGAAATAGGTAATGCAGAGGGAAAAATCACAACAGTTAGCAAAGAATATGTTTTCAGTGTTTACGATTCAACATTTTTTTTATCAATATATTTGTAAGTTCGGCTTTTCTATAGGTTTATTCAGACAAAAAATCAGGCTGTATTCCAGAGATATTTTGGTCTTGCTATTTGGATATCTTTCCACCGTTATTGTTTCTTTCGAGTATTACTAATGGATATTTAAAACGTATTTAAATCTATTTTGAATAACTTGATGATTTGACCTTGTAGATTTACAATGTTTTGGTGATCGGACCTTTAGCTATATATTTGATGATAAAAATAAAGAAAATTAGGAAACAGAAACTAATTTTGTCCAATAACTTTTTTCCTTCTCTGCACTTTGCTCTAAGATATAAACCATGAAGGAAGACCTTAAATAAAACGTAAAACTAAATTCTACACTATAGATTTGTTTTAGGAGTTCCTTGGTTTTCAATCAAATGTGTAACTGGACATAATGTTTGAATAACAATATTAGACCGAACTATAGATTGCCAAGGAACCGTTTGTCAGATTGTGGTGAAATCAGAATCAGAAAATAAAAAAATAAGATAAATATAAAAATAATTTCATATATGAGATTACAGTAGATGTTCTAAAATCTTAAAAAGAATATCTATTATATGTTCAATTATCAATAATACAATATACAAATAATGTCACATTTATTTGTATGAATATTAGTAAATAATAAACATAGATTATAACCGGCGATAAATTCATATTTTAGTATAGGTTACCAAATAACACTAAATTGTATCTATATATTTTTTACTAAAAGTGTACTATTTAATATTTAATACTATAGGGATTAATTGAGTCCCTACCAAGGTTGTAGTTGAAGGAAATGTGATTCATGATTGCTATTGACGATTGAGACTATTGTATTCTCTCTCAATTCATAATAACTCCGCTTAATAATATTGAATAAGGTAAAAGATGAATGAGATAGTAATACTAACGAGTCATGACAAAGGGTGAATGAGTAATCTTTGATGTTACAACGAATCTCGAGTTGGTCAATAAATTTTAGAGGGATAAGGAGACTCTCTTTCCTTCCCATGCGAATTATCTAAGGGCATCTCCAATGGTGGGAGCTCTCCACGAGCTCCCACAATGCCACGTCAACGTCACATCAAAATAAAAACCTCACTCATCTCTCCACTATCAAAAAACCTCTCAACAACTCTTTTATGGGTCCCATACTTTCTTACAACTCCTTTGTTTTTAATTTTTTTTAAACAAAAACTAAAATTAAAAAAATCATTTTAATTTTAAAAAAAAAATAGTAAGGAGCGGCTCCGTATTTAGGGAGCTGCTCCTTGATGTTTAATAAAGGAGCTGCTCCTTGATGTTTAATAAAGGAGCTCCCTCCCACTATGGGAGGGAGCTCCTTTCTCTCGCCACATCTCCCATTGTGGATGCTCTAAGAATCAAGTTAGGATTAAAGGGAAGGCTAGATGGGTCTTTTTTAAAAAAAAGTTACATCAATTTGATCAAATTTTAACTTATTTTCATTCATTTTTGCTCAATATTTGATGAAATTTCGGTGAATTCCATCAATTTTCTATTGTAATCTAATAGTCGGCTACCTTCATTGAATTTTTTTTCCTAAACCTCTCTCCAACCTTTGTAAAACTCTCGATTTGTCGGAACAAATCAAATCGTCTGTTGCTGATACTGATCCAACTCGAATGATTTGTATTGTTATCAGACAATTTTGCCAACTATGGTTTGAACAATACTGAGGTAACTGTGATCTCTAAAATGACTGTTATTGTTTTTGTTCCCTAGATATATGTTATAATCCATACCTCTTGTGTGTCATATTAGTTCAAGTCCTTTTCCTTTCCTCTTGCACTCGTTGCAGTTGCGAAATTTGTACTGATTGATTTTCCTTCCATGGGTGAATCTAGTTTGTCCTAGTGAAGTTGTGATCAAGGATAAATTTCCAATCCTTTCATTCATGTAATGGAATCACAATAGCTGGAGTGCTTTTCCTATCCTCGTGTGCTTGCTACAGTCATAACATTTGTACTGACAGATTTTTCTTCCATGCGTACATTTAGTTTACCTTGATAAATTTGTAATCAAGTGTAAGTTTATCATCTTATAAACTTTTCATTTTTTCATGTACTTTGTTTCTTTTGGAAGAAAGATAGTCAACTATTTAATCAAACCATTTTACATTTACTTCTTTTATGTATGATATGATTTTAGATTTTCCCGTATCATTGTAGACTTGTAGTTATATTTGACTCACTAGATATGTAATTAGGACAAATGGAGGAATATGAGCATTAGTGCTAGTGGCCAAGGTTCTAGGGAGAAGATAAGAACACCAAAGCCAAAGGTCGTTCCATCCATTCCAGTATCCAACTCCCCAAGCGTCACTCCTGCTCCCTTCCCACATAAAGATGCAGCACCTACAACTGCAGATGCTACAAAAAGTTCACAGGATGGAAAAATTCCTCCCCGGTACAGAACATGATTTTTGGTTGACAATGGTTTTTTTCTACCGTTATCCTTTTGAATTTTCCATTACAATTTTGTTTCTCTTGTTTTTCCATCATGAACTAGTATTTCTTCCTGGATTATTTTTTCAATCTAAAAAATTACTTTCTTTAGAGTATGAGGCTTGCACATTGTCATAAGTTATAAAATTCTATACAGCAATATGATGGTTTATCTTGATTGAGAAGAAGCTTTGTTTGATATGCTCGAATTAGTATATAATATAGAGGGGCCATGTTTTAACCTGTCCTTTGAAATGATACGAAATAATACGTAGCATGGTGATGCTTCAATTTTGATAACTCATTTCTGAGATAAGATATCTTAGATCTGCCTAGGTGCTGCTTAATCAAATTCACAAATATGGATATAATTTTATCCTGTTGTATTTTCTTCTTTGATTGTTTTTCCATGGGGGAAATGTGTACCATATCTGTTTTTTGGACTCTTCAATTACCATCTCCCTTCATATCCAACCTAACATCCTATCGATCATATGTAAAAAAATGTCTAAAATAGTTGGGTGGTGTGGAACAAACCACAGTCACATTGTATACTTGTGTCAAATCTGATTAGCATAGTCTATTTCTAACTGATTTTTTGTTGATATTTTAGGATGAATAACCTCTATGTTCTACCTTCTTTCCTGATTTTCCAATTCTGTTTTGGATGAATCTGAATTTGGATGACTTTTGTGAGCTTAAAATGATTCATGAATGCTAAATGTCTTATTTTCTCATTCTGCTTATGCGATATTAACTATGGACTCTCCACACTTTGTCTCTTTTCTAGAAGATTTTTCTTATATCAATCATTTGTTTGTTGTTTATCAGATACGCTGCTTTAATAATTGAAGCAATTACTTCAATGCAAGAACCAAACGGAGTGGAAATTGGTGCTATCTTCAATTTTATAGAGGTTTGTGATTAGAATCTTGGTTGTCTTGGATGAATTTGGTTAAACTGAAAAAAAAAATGTCCCTTTTCTATTTTTGGTTTTCCAAGACTGGAAGATCAATACTCTTGATCCATTTTTGTCATGGCCAGAATTTTAGACATATGCCAATGGCATTTCGAAGTATGCTTAGGATTTCATATGTTTAGTGGCATTTTGATTTACATGGTTAGTTTTTAATAAATATTTTAATCTCTATATCATCATCTGTGTAGAGAATATTTGGCCCTACCTAACTATGAAATTTATTGAAGCAGAATCTAAATGAGGAGACATCGTGTAGTTTTGCATCGATGTTTAAATGTGGGCGTTGCAAGTTTTTCTATGTTTATCTTTTCTTTGCTATCATCTCATTGATCTCAACTTCATATTTGGTTGTCTTTGTTGTTAACTTGTTGGTAATGTTCTTTTATTGGCTTTTGGTGTTGTTCCAAGCACAGTAAACTAAAATATGGTGTTAAATAAGATTCTTATCCAATAGTTCTCCTGACATTTTGGGATGTTTTTCAATTAATCCTTGCATTATGTGAAACCACTGTGAGGAATATCGGACCATGTTTGCTAAAAGTTACTCTTCTAAAGTTGTGTATTATGGAATCATTTGACGCTAGTATCTTATGAAAGTCATAGCCCCTATAGGCTTGTATCTTTTGACCATACATATTTTTTGCAATAGTTAAGGATTATTGATTCCCACGTTTTTTATGCAGCAAAGACAAGAAGTGGCACAAAACTTCCGCAGGGTGCTTAGTTCCAAGTTAAGACGGCTTGTTGCACAGAACAAAATAGAAAGGGTAACACTTCTTTAACCTCACCCTCAAATGGTTGATGAACCTCCCAACGTTTTCTATTGAATGTCAGCAGCAACAATATCAGTATCATGACAAATGCTTTAGTGGCATGCATTACTTTTTTTTTATGTAGCATTTACTAGTTGTTAGATCTATTACAATGAGAACTTGTTTCTTAGATTTATTGGATAAATGATCTTTGTTCGTTGTCGGCTTGTCATGTCATAGGTTCAAAACGGATACAGGCTGAAAGATTCATCATTTGCAACAAAAACTCCTATTCCCAAACCAAAAGAGCCAGTAAATCGTTCTAGGGTACCTCAGAATTCCAGTTCATCAAAATGCATGGACCTTATAGAGGAAGCTGCAATAACTGCCGCTTATAAAATAGCAGATTCTGAAGCCAAATCATTTTTAGCCTCCGAAGCTGTGAAGGAGGCAGAGAAGATCGCACAGATGGCTGAAGAGACTGATGCACTATTGCTACTAGCCAAAGAGATCTTCCAGAGATGTAACTTTATATAATTTATATTTCATTAATTGTGTTTTCCTCAGGTTTCCTTTTTGTACTAAATGCCCAATTCATCATTTGATGCTATAGGTTCAAGAGGTGAGATAGTCACTGTTTCTTAAGCAACATGAGTGAAAAAGGACGGCGTCTCCCAGTTCGCCGGGATCATTGGCAATTGAACTGCTCTGTTGTAGTGTAGCTGGAGAGCTGAAAGCTATTGCTTGAAATTGTAACTAGTAAATAAACACGAATGCTGGACTGCTCCATTGTATATAAACGAACTTGTTCATCCAATTTTCACTAACGCCTCACGGGGTGAAACAAGAAATTTCAAATCCTAGTTTGAGCCAAGTTACATTGATTTTGGATGGAGTTGACCATCAGTCTTCATGATGGCAACTGGCCTCGGTGTGCAAAAATGGTGATTCATAAACAAATCTAAATATAAATACGATTTTTCCTGTATGGTTCCACTCTCACACCATTGGCTTTGTCTGATCGAATCATAGCTGTGTGCTCGCCACTATCTGATGCTTCTCTTACAATTCACGCCTCTTCTTTAGACCGGTGAGCTCGGAGGCCTGGAATTTCCTGCAGTGGGAGCTCCACCTCCATTTCCAAAGGCGAATCATCAAGACCGGCATGCACATGTTTGTACATGCTCCCACCATACTTTACGACGACGCTCACTGTCCACAAAGTTCCATTTATTCTACTTTTACCAGAAAAAAGTGAAAAAAAAAATAGAAAGATGAAATCGCATCAAGTTCGTTGCAGTGACAGTAGGCAAAACCCAATGCGTCGGACCATTCGCGTCAGTACTATAAAAAATTATAGTACTCCACGAGATGTCCACAGAATTTGCGAATCTAGAAAAGCAAAAACATTATTATGCACCCATAAACACTAATACATAAAATGAAAATTTCTACCGTATTAGTAAAATTTAACTATTACATATAATGAAAATGAAGGACAAATAGGCCCACCCAGGTTTGGCGCTGAGCATTCCTCATCATAATTTTTCCCATCACTGTAGATATAGTTAATGCTTTCTTCACCAGGTTCCACCGAAAGCGTTGCAGCAGACTGGTCTCCAACCTGCACTATCAACAGTTGATGTCCTGCTGAATGTTAGAACTTTTTTGCCGTAAAAAAAAAGAAATATAATTTTAAATTCATTAGATATATAGAAAGAAAAAGAAGAGACTTTTTTTTTCCTTTTTCTTTTTAGAAAAAACTGAATGCATTTTAACATATATAATCATACTCTAAAGTAAAGTCATGAAACAAAATTGATCTTTATGGAGTGATTCGATCTGAGATTAGGGGATGAATGGACTCCTTAATATATCTATAGCCGAGCTCTTTCAGTAAGTCGGATACACATCAGGTCAGAGTACCGGATCGGCTACAGCCAAACCAATCTGTGAAAGAATTCTAGTGAAGGCCGCTAACAACGACGACGGAGAAGATTGAAAAAGAGTTAGAAGAAAGCCCAAGATATACCATAGCTAGACTCATCCGATGCTCAAATCAAAGTCTGAAGGAGATAGATTAACAAAGCGAAAGCTATAAAATATCAGTATCACAATGTAACTTCAACACTACCTTCATTATCTTATATGTGAGCGAAAAGATATACGAGATTTCCATAGATCGTACATTTTGCCTCTTCACTAAATGGTATGACTTTTTTGGAATTGGTGCTCTTGTAACTGTTGTGTCGCGCTTGAGCTCTAGAGGGTTGGACTTAACTTGGATATGACTCAGGCTGACTCGAGTTGAGCTCAGCCATGAGTCCATTGACTCGACCGAGTCCAACCATAAGTCGACTAACTCGATCGAGTGCATCGACCAAATCTTAGGTCTGATTGACTAGAGTTGAACTCGAAAGAGTTGGTTCAATTGGGCTTGAATTCATCTCGAACTGATTCAGATCCGCATTGATCGCCTGCAATGTGGTCTGTATTGTCTCCACCACATCATTGAGTTTCTTGTTTGTTCATGTAGTTTAGCATACACTCTACATCCTCAAGATAACAGATCAATGATCCCATACTTCAGGAATACAATTAAGATTGAGAAATCCAATAATCCCATGTGCATAACATCATTATCATTATCGTACGATCACCAACTCCATCTCAGTGATTAATTACCATAATTAGCGGGAAATTATTTGTCTTATTCACAAGATTCTCAAAGGTTATATATCTCTTTTCTCTTCACTAAAGGATATGACCTTTCTGGAACTGATACTATTATAATTATAGTGTCCCTTCGCGCCATTATAACTGCCTCGCACTTGAGCTCTGGAGGATTGAGCTCAATCATGAGTCAACTAACTCGACTCGAGTTCAACTATAAGTCGACTAACTCAATCCGAGTGCATTGATCAAATCCCGGGCCTCTGATTGATTGGAGCTGAACTCGAAAAAGCTAATGGTTTGAATTCGTCTCGACTAATCCCGATCTGCATTGATCCCGTCCCAAGCCCGCCACATGGTTCCTGCTGTCTCCTCCATATCATGGAGTTTCTTGTTTGTTTATGTAAGTTTAGCATACACTTTACATCCTCAAGATAAAAGATCAATGATCCCATACTTCATGCATACAATTAAGATTAAGAAATCGAATAACCCCATGTGCACAGCATCGTACTATCACCAACTCCATCTCAGTAATTAGTTACCATAATTAGCGGGGAATTATTTGTCTTCAGTAAACATTCAGTTGACTAAAATACTATATATTTATATGCACATCAATAAATCTATATTATTTGGCTCATACTTCATCAAATCAGAATCTTTCTCATCAATAAACCCCACACATCAATTGCTACTGTATTGGTAAATGGAGAAACCAACCCCAAAGAAGACAGGAGTCAAGAGACTGAAACCTCATTTATGAATCTGTATAATAACACATGCTGAAACCTGAACAGTATATTAATTTCCCATCCCTCTCTTTGCTTCTTTACAACGAGTGGAATTCTTCTTAAAAAAGGAAAACAGCACTCAAATATATAGAATCTATTGCTGGACAGCACTGCCTCGAGGGAGGAGATATCTTAATCGATTTGAAAACTTTTGATCATAAATGAGTGGAGTTGTGGGCCAATCTGTGTGAATAAGTGCTTCTTTAACATAATTGCAACGAGAAGATGGTGTGGAATTAAAGGAAGTGTTGTGGAGGGACAGGTAGAGAGGTGGGAGACATGGTTGCAGGGCAGAGGGAAGGGAAGGGACCCACACGTTGCCGCTTGCAAGCACTGCACCAAACTAGCAGTCACTGTGTTTGAGCTCGCAAATGGCAATTCCTCTCACCCATGGTTTCATTGAATTACAAGACAACAATTCAACTCTCTAAGTATTTACTGATGAAACTTGAATGATCTTACAGTCAAAATGTCAAGGTTAATGGTTCTCTGAGACTGTTTTGTTTAGTGCAGTACGAAGGACAGCTCAGTGACTCCTGTTCTTTATTACAAAAACAAAAGATTGTTTAAGAGGCCAAAGAGCATCTAGGGAGACGAGAAAGAAAGTCCGGATGAATTAAATTGCAACTCCACTTTTCCATGCCATTGCCGAAAAGGAAAGGTAGAATGATAGGAACCACAATGCCATGGTCCTGTTGCATTCGACAATTACAAATCAAAAGAAGAGAAGAGAAGAAAAGTAAAAGGTGCATGCTTATTGACGAAGCCTGAAATCTTTCTTCTTTCATCTTAATGTGCATCATCAATTGGTTTCTTAACAGGTAGCTCGTGCTCAAAAAGTTCTCTTGTCAGAAGAAGATACAATACATAGTTGATGCGGGGGAGGCAGAATGGGGGACGCCATACAATATAAAGCCAGGAAACATCAAACGTGAAGAAAGTATTCGTTTTAGGCTTCTCGGCTTTGGAGCTAGTGGTATTTGGAACTGGGAGTGACTAGAACAGAGCCAAGGGATGGAGAATTTTTTTATTGAAGGGGCCAAATGAAAGATACAAGAAGAGGACAAGCACACCGATGCCCCCAGAAACAGACAGCTCTAGAAGGAGGAGGATCGCAGCTCCAAAATCCCCGTCCATGGCTTCTAGTTGCAATATAATCATTTGGTGTTTTCTCCTCGCATTTGTTTGTCCTGTTCCCTCGGCGGCGGCGGCGGCGGTCAACCGCACGCGGAATCAGTGGATCACGGCGCATTTGAAGAGGGTCAACAAACCTGCTGTGAAGATGATTAAGGCAGTTCCTGTTGTTTCTCCTCTGCGCATGTTGCGGTGTTCCTCTTAATTTTGTTTCTTCGTGGTGCATGCAGAGTCCTGATGGCGATGTTATAGACTGCGTTCCTTCTCATCTCCAGCCGGCGTTTGATCATCCCAAGCTCAGAGGACAAAAGCCCCTGGTAAGTTTATTTGTTTTTGTTTCAACCTAAAAAAAAGGGGAAAAGGAAAAGGAAAACTAGGATTTTTGGTATATTGATGACAAATTTCAGGATCCTCCTGAGAGACCAAGAGGCTACAACAGGAGTAGTGCAGCAAATGATGTGAACCTGCAAGCATGGACAATCTCCGGGGAGTCATGTCCTGAAGGCACAGTGCCGATAAGGAGGACGACGCCGGGAGATATTCTGAGAGCCAGTTCACTCCGGCTATTCGGAAGGAAGCCGGCGGGTGCACGACTGCGCCGGGACTCAACCAGCAGCGGCCATGAGGTTCTTCTCCTTCATCCTACTCCATTCAGTTAAAGCAACCATTTTTACTCACACTGAACCAAGCTTCTGAAAATGGATTATACATATGAAAAAAAACAGAGATAAATCATGTGCAGCTACAGAAGCATTAATTGAAGTCCAGATCATAGCATTTTTACATTCATTTCACGCCAAATGAAGCCTCAAAAGTGCTCTATTTTGTCTTGAGCTAATTAATGTGTCTCCATGTGCCTTCAAGGCATACATACCTCCATCAACCTCGTAGTGATGTTATCCATGACTACCTCCTGCTCATTAATTTGCAGCATGCTGTTGGCTACGCCATGGGAGATCAGTATTATGGTGCAAAAGCTAGCCTCAGTGTCTGGGCACCGAGAGTGACGATTGGTTCCGAGTTCAGCCTGTCGCAGATCTGGGTCATCTCTGGCTCCTTTGGCAATGATCTGAACACCATTGAAGCTGGGTGGCAGGTAACGTTCCAAAAGAAACAAGTATTTAACTCTCAATTCCTCATCAATTTTTTCACTGGTTTAATTAGTATAGATTCCATTCATCTACGTAGCAGTTAGCAATGTGTTATTTATTAATCATCTGGTTCTCTTTGTTTAAAGGAAAAAATCTATATATTTCCATGCACTGACACACACACACACACAGAAGCAACTTAGATTTGATTACTCTAGAAAAAGGCACAGTGAGCTGATGCACTGGGAAATTTTAGAAGAAAAAAAAATGCAGCCATTGCCTGTCCTTGCTATCTATTTTATAGATTAATGTTCTCATTTTTAATGTATTTAATTAATTCTCAGGTAAGTCCTCAACTATATGGAGATGGCAGACCCAGATTTTTCACTTACTGGACTGTAAGTAATTACTACCAAACATATATAGTTCTTGACACAGTGGGATATAATTACAACTTCTGAGATCTCTTGTTATGCAGACCGATGCATATCAGGAGACGGGCTGCTACAATCTCTTGTGCTCGGGCTTTGTGCAGACAAACAATAAGATAGCCATTGGAGCAGCTATTTCACCACCGTCAGCTTTAAACGGTGGCCAATTTGACATTGATCTTCTTGTATGGAAGGTAATTAACTGTTCTTTTCCAGATAAATTTGCTTTTAAATTTAAGTTTACAAATACTGAATGAACGATTAATGGGAAAAAAATAAATGTTACAGGATCCAAAGCACGGGCATTGGTGGCTAGAATTTGGGTCAGGATTGCTGGTGGGGTACTGGCCGACGTTCTTGTTCAGTCACCTGGCGGAGCATGCAAACATGGTGCAGTTTGGAGGAGAGATTGTGAACACGCAGTCGTCCGGTTTCCACACGTCGACGCAGATGGGCAGCGGCCATTTCGCGGAAGAAGGCTTCCGGAGAGCTGCTTACTTCCGCAACCTGCAACTGGTGGACTGGGACAACAGCTTGATCCCCTTGGCCAACCTCAGGCTCTTGGCTGACCACCCTAACTGCTACAGTATACAAGGAGGGGTGAACCGGGTGTGGGGGAACTATTTCTACTACGGAGGACCAGGAAGGAACGTGAGATGCCCTTAACAGTGATGATTCTACATGGAAATGTATTTTTTTTTGTTTTTTTGGAAAAGGAAAATTTTCTTCCTTTCATTCTTTTTTTTTTTGTCTTGCTCAGAGAAGCGTATTTTTGGATGGCTCTGTTTTGTAAATGCAAAAGGAATTAAACCACTGACGATCAAAAATATGCAAACTCTCCATGATGGAATGCTCGTTCTGATCTATTCCTGTAGGTTCATTTCTTGTGCCCCAGTGTTCTGTGCTTTTCGCACTCGATACTGGCGTAGAGTTGGAAGAGTCAAAGCCCACCTTTGGTTGTTGGATGGCCATGTGGCCTTTTCTTCTGCAGCAGGGTTCTCTTCTTGTCGCACTTGATGCTGGTGTAGAGTTGGAAGAGTCTAAGACCGCCATGTAGATGAGGTAAATCTTGTGCCCGCCAAGTTCTCGATGAATTGCCTATTAGGAAAGAAAGGGTTCTTCCTCCATCCTCAACTGGAAACTCTTCGTCTGTGAGAGTAGATGATTGAATCGCTGAGAAAAATGAGATCTTGTATGTAGATTAGTACGTGGGCAGTCCTACCATTTGTTTCATCAGTTCTACCATGTTGGATACTTTCTTGATGCCAATGAAGATACCTGCTAGAAATTCTAGATCGTGAAGAATGGTTATGCTGACTTTTGTGAATAGTTGATGCAATTTGGTCAACTATTGTTTTGTTGAGGGTACCTACGTAGTAGTAGCAGAGTTCATCGTAACCTTTTGCAGTAAATATGATTATGTTCACCTCCCTTATAATTCATCGAAAAATTATATAAAAATAAATAAATTATGAAATTAATTTATAATTGACTGTTAAATAATTAAAAGAGTTTATCGTAACCTTTCTCATTGTTCAAAAGGTTTGATATGTCTAATCACTTTAATACTTTATTGGGCTTGTCATTATTAAAAATCTGAAAAGAGCATTGACGAAACGGAGCCTTGGCGGTAAAACATGGGTCACAGATTCAAAGCACTGAAATAATTTTTTGAATGTAGAATAAAATTACATATAATAATTTTTTTTTCGAAATTTTATATTGATAGGAGTTTTATGCATCAAATTATCCTTTTTTTTTTCTTAAAAAAAGAGGACACGTAATGTAGTATCTATTTTCTTTGTGTGCGTGTGTGTTTCATTATGTAGTTGTATCTTGTTAGAATTAGAAATCTATTCACTTTTTATTTGTTGACTTAGATTTTGACTCTTTTTAAGAGCTTACTTTTAATACCCTCTACAACTCTAATGAAAAATATTTCACAAATAGTATATTTTATTGATTAAATGATTCAAAATTAATAATTTAGTTAGTGGATGTGATAATTAGTGATAGCTAGTGGTTAAAGAAAAATATTTATGTTCAATGTATCTTTATTAGTTGATTTAGTGGAGTAGAATTATGAGTTAGTGGTAGGTCATGAGTTATGTAAGTAGCGTATAAATAGATTACGTATTTTATGAATGGATTAATTGAAATTGAAAATTTATTATGTTTCACTTGTCCTCTTATCCTCCTCCCTTTTTGTATCTAACAGTGGTATCAGAGTGTTGAATTTGACGTGTCCTAGTTTGCTTGAAATGACAATCAATAAAGTTTCTCAACCTCTCATCTTCATTTTCAAAGGAAAATGCTACGAATTTTGGAATATCAAAATGAAGATTTTATTTAGATCTTTGAGATTTAGTAGAGAAAGGCTTCGACGACGAGGATGCTGATGAATGTCGATTAAGAGAGAACAGAAAGAAAGATTCAAAAGTACTGTTCATCCTTGAACAAACAGTACATGAGACGATTTTATCAAGAATTGCAACTATCTCATTTTCCAAAGAAGCATGAAAAATATTATAGAAAGAATTCCAAGGCTCCTCCATAGTGATAGCAGTGAAATTTTAGACTCTCATAAATGAGTTTGAGGCCTTGCTTATGAAGAGTAATGAAACTTTACAAAAAAATTTAGCTAGAGTAATTTTAATTGTCAGTCAAATGAGATCTTATGGAGAAAAGATCACCGATGCAATTATTGTTTTGAAAGTTTTGTGAAGTTTGACTCATAAATATAATTACATAGTAACTGTGATTGAGGAGACTAAAGATTTTTCGATTTTCTCTTTTGATGAACTAATGGATTCTTTGCAAGCTCATGAGGTAAGGCAAAATAGATTTGTCGAGAAGAATGAAGAAAAGACATTTCAAGTTTCTCAAGTGAAGGGGAAGATAGAAAAAAAGACTTCGCTGGCAGAGGTCGTGGAAGAGGAGGTTTTCGTGGTAGAGGAAGAAGTCATTTTAATGGACAAGAGAGGCAATGCAACGGGGATCACAAATGGAATAAAAATTTCATTCAGTGTTATGGTTGCAAAAGATTTAGGCATATAAAGGCAAATTACAAAAATGACTCACAAGCAAATTGTGTAAAAGAAGAAAATGAGGAAAGTAAGTTATTTATGGTTCATTCTCATTCTAATGAAGTTCAAAATGATATTTGATTTTTGGATAGTGGATGTTCGAATCACATGACTGACAATAAGTCATTATTTAAAAAGCTTGATAAGTCCCAGGAGATGCTAGTAAGACTTGAAGATAATAAGTCGAAGGGCAAAGACACTATTGTCATGGATACTAGCGATGGTAAAGTAATATTGCTTTTCAATGTTTATTTTGTTCCTAGTTTGATACATAATTTATTTAGTGTTGGGCAATTGATGATAGGTGACTATGCAATTTTA
>JBBUKS010476306.1:0-17244 GCA_038050645.1 Hedychium gardnerianum
TCGAGGTGAACAAGGGTGTATGGATGACCGGGTAGGCTTCCAAACGACCAAGAAGATGAGGCTATCAACAACTCGAATGAGTTAGGTCAAGATTAGATTTGACCCCTCTAAATGTTGGGTAGCCCGATGCGGTGCTTGCTAAAGACATGTTTCGCAAACATGCATAGCAGAAAACATATACAGTAATAATAAAATCTAATTATTACATCACACACACCACACACATACAAGGATACAACATGCTAGACATGATCATGAAATAAAATTTTACGGAATTAAATTTACTCTAGTTATACCTGACGGATGACGTGGAGTGGAAAGGGCATCAACCAAGCAACGCTATTGAGCCTTGCCTCTATTCGTGTCCACACCAATAACTCCTCAAGATGACTTTAAAAGTCATGAGTTCCATCTTTGCGAAAGGTACTAGACTCTAGTTATACCTGTCCGGCGGCGTACGCAACCAAATGACACCAAACAGAGAGACCAACTAAAAAGGAAGGCTATTGTCCGGCCCGTAAAGGGGTTATATGCTCCTTTTTCTCTGTTGTCTAGTGTCAGTAATTCGCTGCCAAAGAGGTAGAGGTATGAGGTACCCCGAGGATTTAGGATTTTTGTAGCAATGTTTGCTCGTCGAAATGGAGCGAAGGGAGGCCGGAAAGAGGGTTACGGGCGGACATAATATGTCTGTCGATTCTTCTAGCCTTGAAGCGGTGGTGGCTGGCCAGTGGGTTACCTTTGAGGTCCTGTTGGTTGACGGTGGTTTACTGGGTGGTGGGGAGGTGGCTGGCCGGAGGGGGTGGCCGACTAGAGTTGGTTGGGGCGGCGGTACCAAGGGAAGATGATATCCCTTGGTAGTTGGAGACACAAAAGGAGAGAGGAGAAGGAGAGGAATTTTTGGGAAGACCTAACAATTAGATCTAATAAAAAAAAACTCTT
The DNA here is from genome assembly GCA_038050645.1 of Hedychium gardnerianum. Taxonomy (NCBI): domain Eukaryota; kingdom Viridiplantae; phylum Streptophyta; class Magnoliopsida; order Zingiberales; family Zingiberaceae; genus Hedychium; species Hedychium gardnerianum. The sequence continues at coordinate 940 of JBBUKS010476306.1, forward strand.
ATCAATTCTCTCCCTATATGAGAGTATTTATAACTTCTTCTCAATGACTTGGGGAGCAAGTCATCTCCTAAGCCCAAACCCAATCCAATAAGCCTTAACCAAAATATAACCCATTAAGCTCTTGGTTTGGTTCAAAACCAAACCACTTGGTTCAATAACCAAACCAAACGAATTTGGTTTATTATTAAACCAAAGAGGATCCGTCACATCTTTAAAAGACATGGCCCATCCGTGCTTCTATTCCAATAAATAACTTTTCATATTTGTCATTTGTCTAGTCCAATCAAACTTTGTCTCTCTCAATCTGAGAATTCAATTCTCAAACTCATTTTAAGTCTTTCGGATAAACTCGTAGTACATGTGACCTTATAGGTTCTCGGTTATGTTGATCATGACCAGAAAGTCAACGATTGATTTAAGAACCATTTCTGAACCTTTTAGCAGCTACAATGAGTCGTGTCTCATTTCTTTCACTCGTATTATATCCACATGGTTCAGGACATAGTCTATGTGTCACTATAGGCGATCGGGGAGTCCTTAGTTGACTGGGAAGCGTCAATATCGTTATCGATCAGATAGAAGTTGTGTCCACATCAGCATGAAAACAGGCGACCAGGGAGGCCCCAGTCGATCGGAAAGATACTATATAAGGGTTTCGATGCTGAACTTGAAGAATCAATCCATTCCATCTCATTTAGTCTTCTATGCTTATGTTCTAGTTTTTTCTTTTTTTGTACAATGACACACTGCAGTGCGCTTTTCATTTTCATCAGCAACACCTAGAGTAACATTTTATTTCTGTTTGTATTTGCCTTACATATTTAATTGCGCTTAATTTTTAAATTATTTTTCTGTAATGTTTCTCCACCTAGGAGAAATTTGAAATAAGAATCACATTTTTAAACCTATTGTGCGTGTCAACATTGCTGTTTTGGTTGGTCAATTACTTGCATACTTAATCATAGTTAAATTCTGTGCATGTTTACATTAGTCTAGCTATACTTGTCATAATCAATTCATAAGTTATATTTATTTTTGATGTGCTACTTTGATTGTTTCAACTATTTCAATTATTTTCTTTAAATATCTGCTCATAAAATTTATAACGCTATTCACCCTCCTCCCCCCCTCTCCTCTAGAATCAAGTTTGATCCTATATACTATTCACTTCCAAGCTTCTAGTCAATCTTGACTTGCTCAGACATTTCTTACAAACTTGGTCAACCTTGACTAATTCCTCGGCCAACCTTGACTAAACCCGATTAAATATATTTTCAAACAAATATTAAATCCTGGAGGTCAATTGCACCAACAACACCAACTTCAAGAGAAGTGTTCTAGCTGCAACCTTTTTATTTGACATGAATCGATATGCTAGTTGTTTTAGGAAACTCCTAGCTTCCTCACCTTCGGGTATAGAGCCCTTTATCAGTTCCGAAATTGAAAACCTCATGATACTTAGACTCATGCGATTAGATTGCTCCAACTTTTCAAATTTAACCCTTTGCTCTACAATGCTAGCACTTATCAGGGGTGCATGGTGATCGTGTCTTAATGTATAGTCTAAGTCCATGCAACCCAAAATTACAATAACATACTCTTTTCACTCACCAAAATTGGATCAGTTAAGTGTGGGGATGTTGTTAATGTTGGATCGGATTTACCGTCTAGAGAGGGGTGAATAGCCTGCAATTTAGAATTAAGAAATTCTCTTGCTTTTTGCTAAGCAAGGACACACACTAATTAATTAAATAAAATAAATACATAACAATAAGAGACCGAGTTTACTTGGTTTACAACTGGGGAGGTTGCTAATCCAAGGTAGTGAAAGCTCCACTAAAGAATTCCTTTAGGCGGAGTAGCCTCTTATAGTGTTGAATGTATAAGAATTGAAATACAGAGATTATGAAATTGAAAGCAAGTGTGTCGTACAAACTGAGGGGACGAGGCCTCTATTTAAAGCATTCTAGTCAATTTGACCGTTTGCTAACGTGGTAGTGTTGGGGGCGCCTCAAACGAATGGGGGCACCTTCAAAGGTGCAAATTCTATCATCGTCGCAACAGCTGGAATATTGATCTAGTGGATTGAGGGCGCCTCCATTGATCCAGGGTGCATCTATTGAGTTGATGTGGAATTCATCTCTGCAACGATCTTCTGGCGCTTGAGACGCTTCCATTCAATGGGGGCGCCTTCATTGACTTGCGGTCGAGGCGCCTCCATTCAATGGGGGTGCCTCCAGCAGCTGGCGAGTTAGGTGCCTCCAGCAGTTGGCGGGTGAGACGCCTCTAGCGTCTTCGAGGCGCCTTAAGCGCTCTGAATGGTCAATACCATATTGACTATTCTTTCCTTCAGATCGCTTGGGTGATTCTCCAATCGTCTGGATTTGAGCTCACCCGAACCCAACTCCAACCTTCTCCTCGAGCAGGCTTCCTCCTCGACTTCTCATCCCTCAGACCGCATACTTCTCGTCTCACGTCCCTCGGACCACGTCCTTCTCACTTTACTTGTGTACTCTTCTACAGCTCCTCATCCCTCGGATGCACCGAGCCCGTCGACTCGTTTCTTGTGTCATCCTTCTTGCTCACTGCATCTTTCGCTCGACTTTTTGTGTTCCTAAGTTCCTACACATTTTGACACAAGGCATCAAACACAAACAGGATCATATCAAAACTCCCTCGGGGTACTTATAATCTCTCCCTTTTTTATGTGCATCAACCTGATTTAATGTTAGGGTAAACAAAACATTAATTTATAAAACTTAATTACATGAAGAAAATATTGTAATTAAGTACAAAAAATTTGTAAAGTACCAGCAATAGTTTTGCAATCTCCCCCTTAACTTAACACATTATTTCTCCCCCTTTGATCACTTCAAAAATTGGAGAAAATGTTAAATAATAGAGAAAAAATATTAAAAAAATTAATTGAGGATGCATACATAAGATAGAAATCTGTGTATTTTTACCGCAATTACTTTTCTAATAAAATAATTTTCAGCAATTAAACGATGAATTTTTCAAAAATAATTTGAAAATTATGTTTAATTTGAGAAAAATATCGAAAAAAATTTCATTGTCAAGAAAAGCCAACCTAATTCTATAAAAAATGTTCATGAGTAAAACTATTTTCCTTATAGGGAGAGAATATTTTTCTTTACAGAAATAGAGATTTTCTAAGAAACATAAGTAAAAATAGGATTTGACATATTTTTTTGAGCATTCAAAGTATAACATTTTATCTGAAAAAATTTCAAAATTTTCAAAAATCAATCTCTGAAATTTTTTAAATTTTAAAATTCAATTTTTGTTAAAAATTTCATAAAAAATTATGTAACGGTTAAAAAATTTCAAATTTTTTTATGATAATTGAAAACATCAGTGTTTATCACAAAAAAAATGTAAAACAAAAAAACTTACAGAAATTATATGAAATCTAATTTTCCAAAAAAAATGTTAGTAATTCAAACAATTTATTTTCTAGCATGCAACTTAAGACAATCTAATAGACTATAACAGATTTTGGAACCAAAAATAAGTTTCTACCTACTGGATTTATTAAATATTTTTTTGGAATTTTGAAATTTGAACATTTTTTAATTTGGCCCTATGATTTCTAACTTACCAGTTAAGTCCTCCAAATTTCCTAAAGTTATTTTCTGAGGCATATGAATTTAAACTTGCAAAAACCTTTTTTGATTTTAATTTTTTGATTTGTTCAGTTAATTTTGCATTTTCACCCTTAAGTTTATCACGATCTTCTAGTAAGCATGCATAGTTTTTCTTTGCATTTATATATTTGGTCTGCAATTTGCGTAATGATCTACTTAGCACTTTGATAGCATCATACATTTTACGGAAGGATAAGAGTCGTACCTCACTTACCGTGTCAGACTCGTAGTTGGATGCTCCCCCTTCATTGTTGATCTCTGCTGAAGTGTCTTCACTGTCTGATTCTTAGTAGTGTGTCGTGAGTACTGTTTCGGCGTATTGTTTTGACTCAGACTCGGATGACGATGAATCGCTCCACGTTGCATTGAGGTTGTTGTGCTTGGGCTTTCTTGAGCTTTTATCCTTTTCTTTTCCTTTGTTTTTTAATCTTGGGCAGTTATCCTTGATATGCCCTTCTTCATCACAGTTGTAGCACCTTACCTTCCTCTTTCTTCGAAATTTCTTTATTGCATGTTTCTTATCAAAGTGATTAGGTTTAAACAACTTTGAAAATTTTCTTACCATATATGCTTCTTCATTTTCGTCAAGGTATTACTCTGAATCTGGATCATTCTTCTTGGCTTATAGTGCTAGGTTCTGAGTTGACTTGTCTTCATTCCTTAAGCCTACACATCTTGATTCGTGTAATTCGAACATAGAAAAAAGTTCTTCTAACGTACTTACCTCTAAGTCCTTTAAAATACAGTATGAATCTACTATCGAGATCCATTCCTGGGTTCTTGGAAAAGCATTTAAGGCATACCTTAATGAATCTCTATTTGTTACCATCTCACTAAGATTGTTGAGGACCATTATCAGCTCCTTGAGCTTTGCGTGTAGGTGAACTATATTTTCTCCCTTTTCCATTCGGAAGTTGCTGAGCTGGTTTTTGAGGAGATCTCATCTTGCTAGCTTGGCCTCCGATGTACCTTCATGAAGTTTCAGGAACTTATCCCAGAGTTCTTTTTTCTATTTGTAAGCGCCGATCCATTTGACTTCCTGAGGAGATTATGTGCGTAGATTACATATATTTTTAGACACTTTATATTGCACATCTTCTTATATTTCATTGACATGATCTACATTATCTCACCTCATTTTATTATGTTATCATGCTTTTTACTCCATATCGTTCAAATATATGCTTTTTCTTTATTTTCATTTACAGGAAGTATTTCAGAGCAAAATGGAACTTAAATAGAGAGCAAAGTAGAAAGCGGAACAGAAAGCAGAGTAGGAAGCAGAGCAGCCAGGAGAAAACCCTTGTCGTGCCTCCCAATCACGGCCAAGGCATAGGTCGTGCCCCCCAGGCACGAGCATGCCTCAATTATAATAGGAGCTCAAGGTACAGTCGTGTCTCCCAAAACACGGCCATGTGACATTTCGAAAGAAGGCCAAGGCACGATCGTGTCTCCCAGACACATTCGTGTGTCAATCCTGGGAGAACTTCAAGCACGACCGTGTGTCCCAAACACGATCGTGTCTGACTAGTAGTGCATCCTCAACCCTAGGTCATGCCTCACATACATGGCCATGCCTCCACTCAACTCAGCCTCAAAACCAGGGCATCCCTCTCAGGCACGATCGTGTGCCAAAAAAAACATGGGTCGTGCCCCATGCCCTATAAAAGGGGGTGTTTACCCCTTTCTCAAGGGGGTTATTTTTTCCTTTAAGGGAGAACACTAGGTCCATCCATACTTCATTTCCAAATATTTGTTTGGCTATCCGAGGCGAATTTCTTTGATCTATCTATCATCCAAGCAAGGAGAGCACTCTCGAATGCCAAGACATCAACTAGCTAAGCATTCCTTCTCTCTTCTCTTAGATCAGAATAAAATGCTTATTTACTTGTCTTTGTGTTTTCTCTCTTTATTTATGGAGTATATCTCTTGTATTCTATGGTTAGAGAGTATCTATGATGTGATTGATGATGTATGAACTATGAATATGCCAATTTTTTATTTCTATGAGATGTTACCTTTTATGTTATATGTGTTGTGTCTTGTACATGTTTGACGAAATGTGTATGTGAATGATGCATGTAGATCTAGGGTTTGCTTTTATGGTAAGGCTGCTACTAGACTAGATAATTTGTAGATCCTTAGTGATAAAGGATTCTCATTCAACTGAATATTTGTACCCTCAGTGAGAGAGGACACCAACACTTATTCCACTTTCTAGAGTTAAAAGACCTTGACATAGGAACTAATCCTAGTTCATAAGAGTAGTGTGGAGAATTAGGAGATGATCATGTTATGGGACATTATCTAACATCATAGTGAAACTGAAAACCTAGAATCGCTCCCTAAACCAACCTTCACAATTCACTTCCCTCTCTTGTGGACCTAGACCTCACAACTCTCTCTCTCTCAAACTCTTTCTCACACTTCTCTCTTTTAAGTTCACAAGTTCAGAGCTCGATTAGTCTAGATAACTTCCTTCACAAAATCACTATTGCATTAATCTGCAATCCCTGTGGATACAATAATCTTTTATATTACTGGTGACATTGTCGTGGACTTGCGGTTATGGGACAAATCAATGAAAAAGAAGATCGAAGCCGACACTAAAGTTACTCAGATCCTCTGGTGCAGTTTGACCAAGGAGGAACTCAACCAAGTCGAACCTTTCATCAGTGCGAAGGATCTAAGGGACAAGTTAATCATACTACACGAAGGGACTTCCGACACCAAAGTAAGTAAACCCTACTTGTTGTTAAATAAATTATATAATATTTAAATGTAGGAAGGAGAGTCGAAAAATCAACTACATGCCTGGATCCAAGATATTCTCAACGAACTCTGCTTAATCTGATAGCAAGTGGAGAACTATGACATCATTAGGTATGCGCTAAAAGCCTTTCCTTGGAATAGCCTCTGGGCATCTATGGTAGATGCATACAAGGTTTCTAAAGATCTTTCTGTTATTAGGTTAGATGAATTATTTTCTAAATTTGAGTTGCATAAGTAGACTAATGTAACCCGACCGAGAAAGGCATTACTTTTATCGCAGGTAAAATCAAGTTTAAGGAGCCAAAGCCCAAGTCTCGAACCGAACCCAAATCTGAAGATGAATCAGATTCAGAAGACGACGAGGAGATCACCTCCGAACTAGTCAATCTAGTTCGAAAAATATTCAAAAAAAAGAAGGGGTTCACTAAGCGCGAGGTCAAGAAAGTGATCCAGTCTAAGAACAAGTAAACTGGACCTAGTCGAACCACAACATCTGAGATGATCTTCTACTGGTGTAATCAAAAGGTGCATATCAAGGTGGAATGTGTTGGGGTTTTTGAAAAACATGTAGCGGAAGCGAAATGATTTCTTAAATTATTACAACACGCATCACACAACCTCAAGAACATACATGTGCAAGACATAACCATAGATTAAAAACTCGTTTAGAGGTTATACTTGTCTGATGATGTTTACAAAAACAACATAAACTAGAAAGCCTAACCAGACTTGCCTCTATCAATACAGGTGTAATCAAAAGGGGTATTTCAAGGCGGAATGTCCAAACACAAAGGAGACCAAGAAGCAATGAAGGAAGAAAGCGCTAAAATCAACCTAGGATGAATCATGGTAAGAAGAAACTGAGCGCTAAAAGCAACAAAGGAGACGAACAATATCAAGCGAGCTTTCTAGCACTATCAACGTAAGAACAAGTGGCTGAGCCTGAGTCCGAGCCCAATTCTGAATATGAAACTGAGCCTGAGACAAGCCACAAATCCGCATCCATTTCAAATGATCCAAAATTTGAGGTAAACTCTCCCTTAGTCAATAAATTTTATGCTTTAATTTATGATTAGATTCAGAAACTAGCCAAATATAATGTCCGGGTCAAGTCACTCTAAATGGAGGCAAAATCCCTTAAGGAGAGACTAACCCAAGTTCTTCAACCGAACAAGTTCAAAGTGCAACTTCAACTCAAGTCCAACAACTTGAGGGGAAAAAATTCCACTTTGAAAGTTCAAGTTAAAGAACTTAAAGGGTCATTGGAATGGTTCACTTCAGTCTCCAAGTACTTGATTTTATACTTAGAACTCAAAGGGCCATATACAATCGATCCAGACTTGGATACAAGGCTAGGACTTGATTCAAATCATATTTATCTTTAGTGAATCAAGATGCTAGAAAATGAGTCCAAGCATGGGTCCCTAAATCAAGATTGAGTAATAAAGTTGGACCAAATCAATATTGGATCCCCAAGAATCAGATTCACTACCTAGATAGAGCTTATCGAGACTATGATTCAGGGGGAGTCAATAGAAAAATAATTTTTCCTGTTAGATAAATCGTATGATTGCTTGATTTACTACTTTTAATTCTACATGCTTAGATTATTTTTTTCTTAACTTAGAATGGTTAGATAAGGATATAGGATTGATTGACACTTGCCCAACATAGTACCAGGGTGGGCCGAGATGATAGTATTGGATCGAAATAGACGAGAAGGGGGGGCGGGGGCGGGTGAATCTCATTCATTTAAAAACTTTCTTTTACTTTTCTAAAACTGAATCAAAGTAGCAATGGAATAATAGAAGAAAATAACACAATACAGTTTTTTACTTGGTTCATAGTCCAATGATTACTACTCTAAGGCTCGCGACCCTTGACCACTTCGAGTGGACAATCAACTAAGTTCTCAAAACTTGTACATAGATGAGAAAGATAGTAACAACACTACTATCTCCTGAATAAATGCAAGTAAATAAAATATATCAACAATGATGAGTAAAAGATTTAGAGTAGTTGTCAGAGAGCCTCATGGCATCATAGTAGTAGCACTTGCACGAACAAAAGCAACAGGAGCATTATGAATTGATTTGAGAATTGATGATGAGCCTTAGATCCTGAGGCTTCTTTTATAGGCCTCAATTAGTCGACTGAACCCTTTTAGTCGACTAAACCTATAAGTTGACTGAACCTTATCAGTCATGTGAACCTCTATCAGGCGACTGGTCTAGCTTCTTTCCTTGCTTGCCCTGATTCGATCTGATCGATCCAGTGAAATTCAAGTTTTTTAGTCAATTGAACCCCATTCAGTCGATTGATCCCCAAGGGTTTCCTTTCCTTCGACGATACAATCATATCCGCAATATCTTTCCAAATAGGGTTCAGTCGACTGATCTTTTATTTACTTCTTTGTTGATCTTATCAGTGCCTATCTTCCCAGATTAGTCAATTGAACCTCCCTGTTCAATCAACTAAACCCTTCAGTTAACTTGGGCCTTTTTTTTCTATAAAACAAAGTTAGCACAGTATTGATAGTAATGATCTTGCAAAAATAGAATTAGATAATATGATAATATGTATGAATGAGTTTTGATAGTTGTGACTGTCTAATCTTGACTTAGAAACCTTCATTGGTTTCTTTGGTCAGATCATCACTTAAGGTTAGTCCCAACTAAGACACAACCTCACTGTTCTTCTTTTTAGAAGAACCACTCAACTCAAGGAGCTTACCTCAACTTATCCACCAAATATCTGGTCCTCCAAACCTGTTTGGACTTTAACTACTCAGTATCTGATCATTGATCCTCAGGACTTTCTTTTGACTCAATGTCTAATCCTCATTGACTCATCAAATACATCTTGTTAGATGTCAGGTCCACTAACCCATCTAGACTTCCTGCCTAGTGTCCTTGATCGGCTGAGACTTCCAATGCCTAGTATTTGGCCTACCTGACTTACTAGGACTTTTCAGATTAAGAAACATGCACACTTGATCATTCCATTAGATCACAATAGAACTTAACTTTGAACCTTTGATAATATCAAAACATAGGTTCGATTATGATGCTCTTTGCACTAACAATGCCCCCTTTTGATGTTTGGAAATCTAGTTCAAAGTTCTGTTAAAAACAATAGCTTTTTAAAGACTCCGCCTCAATTTAAACTCTCCCCCTGAGTTTAAAATTTTTGTGAATTTTCAAGAAAGCTAAAAATTTCTAACACTTAAGTGTTAATCCCTTCTCTCCACATTTGACACACATCAAAAAGATCAGGATCATTGCACAATTTTTCAAATCAAATTTGAAATAGATCATTTATCAAATTATCTTCAAATAAGTATAGAATTTTTGCTCTTAAATTTTTTTTCCATGATAAATATGCATTTGGAAAGAATGCATTTTTTTTGAAAATATTTTTCATGACAAAAAAATGCGTAATAATATTTTGCATTTTAAAATATATTTCAAGATAAAACACATATTTTTAAGTAACAAACTTTAGAGAGAAAAAAAATTTCAAAGAATTTTTTTCAAAAAATATTCTAAGTATTTGGAATCAATTTCTAAAATGCTTTAAAAAAATCTGCTAAGTAATCAAAATCTATTTTTCAAAAGAAATATTTTCATATTTTATAAAAATAAATTTTAAAAAAGAGATTTCAGCAAAAATATTTGTAACAAACACTAGACTTTGGAAAAAATATTTAAAATTTAACTTTAAAAAGGTAGCAAAAATATTTTCAAGGCTAATAAAAGAAATAATGCATTTTTAGAACAAATAATGCATTGTTTAAAAATTTTAAAGACAATAATGTATTTTTCAAAATTAATAATGCATTTTTAACGTATTTTCAAAAAAAAAAAATTAAGTAAAATGCTTTCAACATATTTAAAAATAATTTTGAAAGTTTGTGCTCCCCCTTAACTTGACATTCTCTTTTAACAAGCATTTTGCAATTGAACTTAAGTTAGTTGGGAAAACAAAAGTATCCTAAAGTTAAGCATTATATTAATATCACAGAAACAATACTAATCATAACATAAACAAAGCATAAGCAGTCAAAGAATAAGTAGTCAAATACATATAACTAAAGCAACAAGAGCCTAAAAGTCAAATAGTCAAATAAAGTCTAGATAAGATCTAAGCAAACAACTTTAGATCTAATCAGATGACGGTGGGGGTTGTTGGTTGATGCACCAAGATCGGAGATAGTCAAACATGTCCTACTGCTCCTGTCGCATCTCTATCTATGTCTGACGTATCTCTAGCTAATGCTCGGCAAGTGAATCAAGACATCTGTCGATCAAATTTAGACGCTCATGGTTCCTATGAGAGTCTCCCTGAGTGCGAGTATCTAGTTCAGAAGTTGATGCATGACTATGATGTGGTGAGAGCAATGCTTGAAGTGGCGAAACTTCTCCAATTGGTATTTCCACTCCTACTGGCTCGGGCTCCTCGGTTTCTTCAGGGCGTGGAACTCTTTTGTGACGCATTTTACAAACTAAGGTCTGACCATCAATTTTTATCCTAGCCAAGGATAACTGCCTAATGTCTATTTTGTCATAGTGAGGGGACAAGGGTTTAACATTACGACCGACTACAATATTTATGCCAAATGATAAAAGTATTGAAGTGATAATATGACAAAAGGCTATGTGGTTTGTTCCAGATGAATTGTATCCAAAATAATGAACAATGGTTTTGCAGACCCAAAGACCAATATCATTGTTAAGATGATGCTTGAGTTCATACATAAGAAAGAGGTGATATGGTCTAATGACTACTTGATCCCTAGTGGAGAGAGGAAGAATGCAACCTACAATGGCCTTGTAATAAGCTTTATCATGTGGACTTAGGTTTACTGAATTCATTGTTTTGGATCTAGGACCCTCAAAGAAGTCAATATACATGAGATCTAGAGTCAAGTGTGTATAAAGCTCAGGTAAGGTTTCAAGATAGATAGGGAATGCATAGAATTGATCATTTGTAATTCGAGTACGAAGGTGATCTCTAAGTATGTCAAGTGTGAAGTGGAAATCACCACATGCAACTATAGTTTTTTAGTTGAACTCATCTATTTGAACTAGATTATGATAAAATTCAGCACAAAGATCAAAGTTAACATAATGCATGCAGGAGACAATTTTGGGCATGGCATAGTAGTTTATTATCTCTACAACATTTGAACAATAAGTGTTGTAGAATGGCATGTCAAGGTACCTAGATCCTAAAGGAATGAACTCTCTATCATGGTATGTACGTCTAAGTTCATTTGTTGGAAATCTAGGGTCATGACTGGGATTTGATGTGCTAGCTTAGTTTTGAGAATTTTGATGTTTCTTTTGTCTATAAGGATAAACAAAATGCAAAGTAAGAAAAATGACAATACTTAAAAGGTGTTTCTAATAGATATTACCGAGGCATTGTGAGTGATCCAAACTATTTTTGAAAAGCTTTGGAAGCATCTAAGACAGAGAGGAATAGAAGGAAGTTGGGGATGAGGGTTCTACTAGCCTCGGGTATATTTTTATTGAGGCGGATCAGTCGACTAATAAAGGGATCAATCGACTAATCAATTTAATATGCAGGCAACTGTTCCGCCAGGACTGAACAATTCAAGTTCCAACGTTCAATTGATTGATAAGGTTTATCAGTGAATTGGATAGGTTAGGTCATGTTAGTCTGACTGGTGTTCTCTACCGAGGTGGATTAGTCTACTGATGAGCTTTATCAGTCGACTGTTGAAGTCATGAGAGTCAAATTTGCTGGTCAAATTTTGACCATGTTTTAAGGTTTGACTTGGATTAGTTGACTGAACCATGATGTTCAATCGATTGAAAACAAATTTTTCAAAAAATTATCTATTTTCAAAATATTTTAACTTAAAGTATTACATCTAAGAACTCATCCTTAGAGAAATGTCTAACTTTAGTTTTTAGCTGATTATCATAAGATAACAGCTTTTGACTAAGTTAGTCAAGTTGAGTGTTTTTCCCCACTAGTCTTTTACTAAGAAGGATTACTCAACTTATCAAGTTTTAAGCCCTAATTTATAATGATGCACTGATATAAGCATCTGGAATCTAGGCTTAGTCCTAAGCATCTCACCCCATTCTAAGTGTCTCAATACACAAGCAAGGAACCCTAATGTGCTTGTGAGATGTTGATTGCCTAAATCTATAGGTTCATGCAATCTATATTAGATCCTAGGCTATTTCCAATAATGAAATGAAAATAGATAAATATGATATTAACACAAATCTATTCTATTTATCTAAAATTTTCTTAATTCCTATAGGTTTGAGTTGAGAAACAAGAAGAAAATTGTTAATTTTATTTAACATCACACCCTTTCTAGGTGATCAATCAAATTAGCCTTAAGGTGATTGTGAGATGGTTTTCAATTAGAATTAGTTTGAATTTTGAAAATGTTGATTAACCCTTGTGTTAGATTTAAACTTAACTTTGGGTTCATCAAGAGAGAGTTTTTAGAGTAAACTTCCAAGTTGTGTTGAGTCACAAAGGACATCATTAAAGTAACCACGTGCCTAAGACAAAGTTTTTCCAAAACAATCAATCCAAAGAACTTAATACTAAGTTTTGGTCTAACTAGCTCATGTTCAACTAGGGTAGCTTCAATTAGATCCATTAAGTCTAGTGTACTAGGAAGAACACATGATTCAACCTCGACATGCATTCAATAGTGCTTCCTTAGCCTACTATCATCTCAATCCATTCCGACGATAGGTTGTCAAGGTTAATAAAACATTTTATCTAACCATTCTAGATTAAGTAAAAAAGTAAAACATGCATAAATAAAGCAATAAATCAAACACTCATGCAATTTAATAGGAAAGAATGGTCTTTCTATTGGCTCCCACTGAATCATAACTTAGATATGGTCTATCTAGGTAATGAATTTGATCCTTGGGAATCCAATATTTATTTGGTCCAATTTTGTTAACTAAACATGCTTTGGGGACCCATGCTTGGACTTGATTTCTAACATTTTGATTAACCAAAGACAAGTAAGATTTGTTTGTTGTGTTAGTTTTGTATCAGAGTCCGAATTTATTATACATGGCTCGTTGAGACCCAAGTATCATATTCAAATATTTTGTGCCTATGTTGAACCTTTACAACATTCTTTTGAGTCCCTTCACTTGTTCTTTCAAGATGAAATTTTCTTCCTCAAGTCTTGCAACTTGAGTTGAGTTTCCATGTTGAACATGGTTAGTTGAGGGATTCAGGTTGACTTGTTCCTTAAGATTTTTGACTTCCTTAAGGAGCAAATTAACCTGATCCTCAGATTTGGCTAATCTCTTAGTTAGGCATGTAATAATTCTAATTAATTTATTTTCTAAGGGAGAAGTTACCATATCTTGATCTTCTAAACTGGATATGGATCTGTGGATCAACTCAGACTTGTACTCGAACTCATACTCAGACTCGGTTCCTTATCTTCATTCCATACTGGACAGACTCTAACTCGGTTGTTGCCACAAGTGCCATGAAGCTTGTTTGCTTCGGTTGGACTTTTTCTTAACCGATATTGACCCTTGGGATTTTCCACTAGACCGCTAGTCCTCGACCCGTTTAGACTCTCCGTTTGGTGTCCTCGACGCCTAGAAATTCCCGCCTGATGTCCTCGATCTGCCAAAGTCTTCCTGCATAGTCCCTCTGACCAACAATTCCTTGCCTAGTCCCTCTGACCAGGAAATATAGATTTTAAAGAAAGAGAAAAAAAATTTAAAAAGTGTTTTAAGTAGGAAAGAAATATTTTTAAAAGGTGGGAAGGTTTTTTTAAAAAAAAACATGGTTAGAAAAAAAATTTAAGAGAAAAAAATTTTAAGAGAAAAAAAAATTTAAGGGAAAAAAAGGTTGTGAAAAGAAAATATTTTAAGAAAAACAAAAGTTTTGAAAATTATTTTAAGGAAAGAAAGGTGTTGAAAAAATATTTCAATAAAAGAAAACAAGAGTTTGTTGAAAACATTTTAAGAAAAACTAAGAAAAAAATTATTTTATAATCAAAACAATGTAAAAAATATTTTAAGACAAAGAAGAAAAACTTGAGAAAAATATTTTAAGAAAAAAATAGAGTTTTGAAAAAAAAAATTAGGGAAAACAAGAATTTATTTATTTATTTATATTGTTTTTATGTTTATCCTTATGATCCAAGCATGTGAAAAACTATAAGGGAAAAGAAAAATATTTTTTTTTTAAAAAATAATTAGTAAAATAAACATTTAAAAATTAGCCCTTAAGTAAATGTCTGAACTCATATTACCAGTGATAAAGAGTTATCATTGAATTATATTTGAATTCAGTCACATTAAGCAATTACTCTTTATTTATACTCCTTTTGATTCATTTTGATGCACTTGTTTTACATCTTGAATCTGGAGTACAACCATAAATGTCTCACACCATTCTACGTAGCTCAATACACAATCAATGTTACTCCTTTTGACTCCTTAAGATTTCTATAGGATTATGATTTCTAAGTTAAAGTCTAGGCTAAGTCCATTTTGCAATTTTTTTTTATAAATAATAATAACTAGAATGCAAAAAAAATATTAAAATCCTATTCCACCAAGCACATACCTAATTGTCTTATTTGGTTACGTCAAGAAAAATAAATAAAGTCAACAAGTCACTGCAAGTCAATAAGTCAAGTGTAGTCAAATATACAACTCAATATCAAGATATGTCAATTTACATGCTAAGAGTTGATAGGCAACTAAGGAGGTGGTGGAGGGGGGCCTGTGCTCCATGATCAGAGCATATCTACCAGCTAGAGGTGTTGGGTTTGCTCCTCCTCCCTCAAACAATGAATCTCCTATCGAAGACTAATGACTGACTCCTCAAGTCTAATAACTCTGTCCTCTAAAATAGAAGCAGCTAGAGGTGGAGTAAACTGGAAGTTTGAAAGGTCTAAGTTAGGTAACTCCTCGTCCTCTACTGGTACTAGCTCAAGCTGAGGCTGACCTTCCCTCCTCCAAGTCATGATGTCATCATAATCTATATGAATGTTAGCTAATGAGAAATTCCTAGGACCTAATATGTCAAACTCACTTAAGGGTCTGGTATCACCTGTAGTGGCATTTATCCCTAATGATGCTAGAAGGGACGTCAAAATATGGCAGTAGGGCATATGAAGTCTCTTGCTAGTACTAATGCTAGTTGAGTAGATAATGGCATGAAATAAGTTCAGACTTAGGTCTATGCCTAACCTATGACAAAATGCATAAAGTAAAAATGAATGAAAAGGTCGCATCATAGCAATATCCCTAGTGGTCAGGTGTAAGATCACCAAGACTCTATACCGAACATAATCTTGTACCCTAAGTCTGACAGAGTGAAACTGAGTCACTGTAGGTATTCTCTCCTCCCCAAAGAAATAAGATGGATCCTATCTAGTGTAATATGGAAGTAGGGATCACCAAATGGAAAGTCCCTAGGAGAGTAACATAAAAAGGGACATGTAGATGGTCTAATTCCTATATAGTAGGAGAAAGTGTAAGATCTCTACCAACAATGCTAGTGTTTTAGGTAAGGTCATCAACCTTAACCAAGTTATGGTAGGCACACAACCCTGTGTTCACCGAGCTAGTACAATAAATGAGGTTACCTAAACTATAGTGAATGATTACCTCTATAGTGGGTATGAACGATCACATGAAAAATGTCCTACATAGGGACCTAGTAGGTAGTGGTCTATATGATAAGGACAAAAACCTAACTCTATGTTCATCTATAGGGAGCCTACTATCAGTGCTACGAAAACTAGATGTACCAGCCTTAGTGTTCTTTCTTTTAATCCTACCAATAATAATCAAACATTTTATTTCTAAAATTAAAT
>JBBUKS010476326.1:0-17236 GCA_038050645.1 Hedychium gardnerianum
TGCTATGGTGTCATTAAGCTCATTAATCTCAATTTTAATGAGATGTTTGGCTGGTTCAATTTTTAAGTCTATCCATTTAGAGGGAGAGCTTTCAATAGTACAAATCACATATGTTTCTTCTTCTTCCAGGGCTAAGGAAATAATTTGACCGAGTTTCTTTGGGAAGTTTTGGAGTCAGTCAAGATCATGTACCCATATTTTATATAGAAACCCATAATCCATTAACAGAAATGGTGTAATTAGTCTTTCCTTGATAGTTGGTGGTTCATACGTATCAAGATTTATATGTACTCTTTCTGAAGGAATATATAAGTTGGCATTGACATTCATATTGGGGTGACTAGCCCGGCCCCACAGAAATGAGTTGTTCTGGTTCTACATAATGACTATTCTGAACTAAAATCAAACTTCATCATCTTGATAAATTTAGGTTGAGTTGTTTACTACCTTGCATAATGCTTAAGTTCATGGTTGTCAAAAGCAATGAGGATCAGATGTTTCAAAAACTTAGGTATCAGTTTGATTGGCCAACATAACTATGATGGCCATCAAGAGGTTCCTATCTGCAACATGGACATTATGCTTCTTACAATAATCAAACCAACAGGAAGTATAAATAGTCTAAAAACTAATTCGAGTATTTAAAAATCTAAGGTAATATCAGCAAAGTGGAAAAGACAATGAATATCTAACATAAAGATTGCACTTACCAGTGATTATAAACTCATTAAAAATTTCATCTTCTAGTGAACACCTCTCAATCATCAAGATTTCAGGGCGTGTACAAGGTGCCTTCTTCCTCATGCGCTTTATGTCATCAGTACTTATTAACTGCTGCCTTATTACACTGAAAAAAAAGAAAAGAAATCATTAAATGAGCAGCAACATATGCACATTCTCAATTAGACAGGCATGGATACATGTTTGAACTTTGAACCAATGATAGATGCATCATTCATAACTTTATTCAACACATTGATCCACAGTTGTCCATAGCTATTTTCCTAATATATTTAAGACTTAGCAATATATATATGAAGCTATCTTCCTGACAAGGAGAGGAAAACTATAGCCCAGGCATCTACTCAGCCTCTTGGTGATTTGGATAAAAGCTAATGCTTAGCTGATCTTGGCATCACCAACTACATGTGCAGCTCACGATTTACCACAACTATTAGAGAACTAATAAAAGAAAAGACATTGCACAGAACTATATTTCACAAAGGTTGCACTTTCTATTCCTTTCTTTATCTATTGCCGTTTGTGTTGTATAATATAGTGCCAAAATAACCTCAAAGCAAAGTAAGAATAAGTATTAAACTATTTTACTCCAACATACCAAAGATAATTTTACATATTACCTCGTACCATTTGGTTGCTATTCTGATCCGTTTGAAAATTTCATGCAGCAAAAACAACAATTGGGGAAATGATGCAAACTTGCTTGAAGTTTATTTAGAGACTACCTTTGCATGATCAGAGATTTAGGGGAAGACAGATATCAAAATACATCAAGACATGTAAAGAAAGCATACTCAGCATGCAAGACTGTAGTATCATCCAAAAGCACCTTCCTCTTGGGTCCACTTGATTTCGGTATGAGTTTAGGGCGTTTTAGAGAAGTTTCTCTAAGGGTAGGTGTAGGCACTATCCTCAAAAGTGGAGTCCTTTTCCCACCTGAAATAAACATGAAGTTTCATTAAAATTTCAACATGAATGTGAATAGTAATTTGGATAAAAATCTGATACGATGAAATATCATGACACAACATAGGAATAGTTTGCCTAGAGGCTTGCCTGAAGGACAGAGGGTTTAACAAATTGAAAAAAAAAAAAATACATATATAGTCTAAGCAACATAAAACCATTCACATACTTAATATAGAAGCTAGCAAATCATCATCATCTGGTACATATTCAGTGTTTTTTCTAGATTGTGATCTTCCAGACACTATGCCTGAGCTGTCATTTTGCCAAGCTGATGTAGTTTCCATTATACAACGCTTTTTCCCAGAGAGACTGGTGATCCTATTAACACTTCCATCAGACTCTATCACCCCCTTTTCTTCAGTTACCTGACTTAATTCATTTGTCTGATCGCCATCTCCAGTCGGTGCTAAGAGCATCCTTTCAGGTTCAGGGAACTCAGAGCTTACAGAACAATTCAATTTATTCTTTTCTGTGTCTTTCTGGCATGGATCAGCCAGTAACACATTTTTGTTGCTATTCATAGCAGATTCTGTAAATAGGTCATGTGGATTGTGTTGTAACTCCAATTCAGCATCTGTAGAATTAGGTAAGTGAGAATCATTTCCTGGAAGGAAAAAAAAAAAATCAGATGCCAATTCTTCAGAAAGAACTAGCTTGTTGGAAAGAAATTTATAAACTACAAACCTTGCAGCTCAAAGGAAGAGTCATTTTTATGAAGCTTATTTTCTTGCCTGGGTGAGTTTGAACAAATAGCTAGCTCTTCAACTGAAACTTCAGAAACATTTTGTGTTAAAGTTTCATCTGGTTGGGCGACTACATTTGCTTCATTGGCCCATGAAGTAGAGGATAACAAATGCATATTCAAACACAATGCAGATGAATCTCCATTGAAGCTTGGACTGACTTCTATATAATCTACACTGCAACAACTTGATGGCTGAGTTTCAGCACCACATGAATTGCTATTTTTGGCATACGCCAAACCATATGCATGTGAATTTTCATCAGATGTTTTGGGAGTTGAAAATATTTCAGTATCAATTTGTGATCTGTGAAGAGAGGATATAGAAGGAATTGACTCATGCGAAGCACTGCAGGATTCCAAACCTTCAACTTGAGTTGTTTCAGGACCTATGGCCTCCCCATGGTTTTCCATTTGTTCATCAGCTGTATGAAGTTTCTCTTGACCAAAAGTGCATCCATCCTGCAAATCACTCACACTCTTCTGGCCACATTCCATTTGAGTTTCATCAATTGAAACTCTCTGTTCTCTATGTTTGGGAGGTTCTGAAAAAGAGAGAGAAGGAGCTTGCACTGTATTTTCCAAATCAAGCTCATCAGTCACTAATTGTGGATGACCAGGTTGTAAAAGTGAATCAGGCCTAATCAATATTGTACAAGGTGAATCCGAAGGCTCTGGATGGGAACTTTCAGCAGGAACTTCATGTATGTTACCTGAAAATATTTCCTCCCTTAAACCATCAGTTGAAGGAGCATCTGCAAAATCAGCCACTACTGATGAAACACCAGTAGCACTTGATGAAATAAAAGTTTGACAAGGTTCTCTAGAAGCATCTTCAACAGCATCACTAGGAGAAAAGATTTCATTGAGATCAGGAGTCTGAATGTTGTACTCTTTCATATAGATCATAGGATTAGAAAATTGAGAAATATCCTTCGAATTTGCAACATCTCTATCTTTGACTATCCCACTTTTGTCATCATCATCAATATCCATTGGAGTTGGAGGAAAAGAAAATAAAGATTGATCATGATGCACAGCACTGCAGAAAGACAAAAAAAATTAAAAAAAAACAAATCAGAAAAGGATGGAAAAAACATATAAATTGCTAAAAATTTCAAACTAGTATCTTCCCTATAGATCAACAGCAAAGTAAAAGTGTCTTATCAGCTCCAGTATAGATAAAGTAAACCATTAAAGCATAAACAATGAAACAGCCTTGAAGACATGTAAAGAAAGTGACTTCATGAAAATTTAAGTAAATAGCATATGCCAACCCAATTGTATATCTAAAGAGAACCATCCATTCGAGCAGATAACCTTAATGAGTTTTGAACAGCTTTGTCGTACATAGTTGGCAGACGAACCAACTAAGGTAGCATGAATAAGGAAACGATAGAACTAGCTTTATAATGGTGATCAAATCTAGAACTAATATTTTGATAACACCATAATGGAATAAAAATGCCAAAAAAAAAAAATCTGCAAAGTAATGATTGGAAACAAGAAGAACTAAATGAACTTCAAACCATAAGTTACTAAAATCTTCAGCAAGGGAATGTACCATTCATCAGACACCAGAGTACTTGCATCATGTTGAGAAGGGCGATTATCCTCCACCAAGAACAGGTCCTGTGAGGAAAAAAACGTTAATAATACAAATATTTGGCATTTCTGACCTATGCAAATCAGCTCATAACCAGTCATGGTGGAGCAGAACAAAACTTGTTTGACTAACAATATAAAACAATAATTGTTTAAACCATGGTTGAAGGGGAGCCTTGGCGCAACGGTAAAGTTGTTGTCATGTGACCTAGAGGTCACGAGTTCGAGTCTCGGAAACAACCTCTTACAAAGCAGGTAAGGTTGTGTATAATAGACTCTTCCCTCTGGACCTGCATTGGTGGGAGCTTCGTACATCAGATTACCCTTAATTGTTTAAACCATGGTTGTTAAAAGGATCGGATGAGTAAAAAATGTACATATCAGTTAATTAGTTAGGACCAACAAGATGGAATCATTGGGGAAAATAAAAAAGTGACAAATTAAATAATTGGATATAAAAGATGACAAATGATGTTCAATCCTAAAAAAAATGTCATGAAATAACATAATAACACAATATAAAGAATAAATAGTAAAATTAATTAATTAGAATAGTCATATTATTAGTGATTTCATATTACTGTTATTATTAGGTTAAAAATTCCTATTATTATAATTATTTAATAAATAATATTCCAAAAAAGGCAAATATTATTATATCATTAAACCAACATATAGCTTTCTCATTATTGATATATAATAAATTGTATTTTACCAATATAGAATCAATAATTAAAAATATATTGATAAGCACTATTGCATGTATTAATATGAAGTATTAAGTAATATTTGATGAAGGGGAGCTTTGCGTAACGATAAAGTTGTTGTGTGACGTTCTAGTCACGGATTCGAGTCGCGAAATCAACCACTTGCAATGTAGGGTAAAACTACGTACAATAGACCTAATGTGGTCCTGACTCTTCTTCAGGACCCAGCTAATCATTAGCAATATTGATCTAGAGAGGTATTAATAATCAATATGAAAAAAAAAAAGAGATGGATGAAGTGATTTGCCTAAGTAGAAGTAACCAATACTCATCTAGCTACGATGGAGGGAACTACAAAAGTTTGAGAAACCTATTGTTTGGGTGTGCACTAGACAAGGAAATGGACCAAAATGAGTCTAAGAACTTAAATGGATGAGCCAACATCAGACAAACAAAAAGGAGAGGTGAAATCAATGGCTAAATCAATACATACCGAATTTTCCCTTTGTTCCAATGTATTTTTTTCCCTTTGTGCCAATGTTTCGACCCTTTCAATGTCCAAGGTTTTCTAAACTTTGTTAATCAAGCAAACCCAACCTTACAAATTTAGAAACAATTTAAACTAAACAAGTAAATAAACCAGACGCAAGGTTAACTTCTTGCAATTTAAATGTAGATTTGAACTAGATAATTCACCAAATTAGGCTAGAAGTTCAACCCCAACAATAAGTTCCATTTGAAGCAATCAATTTGAACTCTGTGAAATTGAATTTAGAAACCATATAGCACATGACCCCTTTTGGACCAAACCTAGTTTTACTAGACCTTAACCCATTTCCCTACACCACTAGAAAGAAAAATAGAAGATGGTTAGATCTCAACCACAACTATAATACAAAAATTGCAAGTGTAATTAAAACAACACTTAATGGTGGTTTCTAAATTGAATTAAATCTTTTCATGCATAATTCAGTGCCCACATAGTGGGATAAGGCTTGGTTGTTGTTGTTGTTGTATGCATAACAATTCAGTGCAATGTAACCATACAAGAACCACAACCAAAATATTCTAAAGAAAATTGTAACCTTTGTATCAAACTAGTCACTAACAATTCTAATAAAAGGAATACATGAAATTTCTTTGTAAGTTTTCTTTTAAGGTTTTTGCAGATTAATAGCCATAAAATCTTTCTTGTTTAGAGAAACACTTGATTGTTACAATACCAATATGTTGTTTCTAATGAGAGAAAATTTTATTTTTCCCTTAGAATTTATCCTTTTTAGCGCAATATCATCATAAATTTAATAGCGTAGTATCCTTCCACACCCACTACGATGCCATAACAATCATGGTAAGCTTGAATGATTACTTCAACAATTACATAGGGAATCAAAGGGAAAGACTTGAAATAATTTTTTCATCACAGGATAACCACAATGTGGTTGTGTTAAACTATACAAAAAGACATACAAGACTTGGAATTACCTCCTCAAGCTCTAAACCAATCTGGGAAGCAGTTCCATCACCAAATGTTTCTGTTGAAAACTAACAATTGATTAATCATTGAAACTTTAACAGGGGCAATGACTGCTCACTGTATTATACTGTGTAATCTAGATACAAACCATCCAATCCAAATTGTATGGAGTATCCTGTTCCATCCATAGTATCTTGAAGTGTAATCTGTTCTTTTGCACTGACATGGTGATCAACAAAATCACTGCAAAACCCGCAAGTTAATCTTGAAAATTATCATAAAACAAGAGAGACTGTTGAAAAAAAATAAGAGAAAAAAACACTTTATCAGATACAAATATTTCCTTTAGAACTCCAATCATAAGGTGGAGGAGAATGCCACATGGCACATAACTAGATCAAGTTGGATCACATGTAACCCTCATGAACTCCTCAGGTGATAAAAAAACGTGCAAGCATTACACAATTGAAAATAAGATATGAGTTATATATGCTTTAAACCCTAACTTATCCCTATTCTCTGATCCTCCATTCCTGCTACCCTTCCTGCTCAATCCGTGCTCGCTGCCCTCCTTCCACACTGCCCTACATGCTCAGAGTGTCACCTTGAACATTACTTCTTGTTGCTCCAATCCTAAATATTTGGAAATACTTTCAAAATGGATTGGTTCTTCAAAAATATTTGATTTTGAGAGAACAGAAGAATATTACCCATAATTGAGCATTCATCGGTACCAGATTATTTTTAAAAGTGAGTTCTAGACCTTATCAACTCAAAACATGTACTTCTCACAGAAAACAAAAGAAAAAACACCTGACCGCACAAGGCATCCAATGATCATAAAGCCTACACGAGAATAAAACCTTTTCACAATAACAAACACATTGGTAAAAGGTTTTGAAAGCTAAATAGAAAGTATGTTATTGCCAGGAAAACAGACATGATAAAGCAGGAATTAGGAGGGGAAAGGAGATCAAGAGAAGAAAGGCTGACCATTGGTGATAGGCATGGTCACTGAAGCCTGGGCCTAGGCGACAGTTATCAACATGATGTCAAGGAGGACCGTTGATGTTGTCACTAGACAAATAGGAATCTGGGCCAACTCCAATTTCTCTCTCCACTTCAACACCAACACTATCAAAGAAACCCTAATATGGTAGAAGGCAAGTAGATTGTTTATTGTTTCCCTTTTCTCTCTTCTTCCTTGAAGTGCTTTTAACTCTACTTTCCAAGTATGCATCAGGTATGCACTTTCTACATGTAAGGGCCACCTGCAATCCAACATGGTGCCAAGTGCCACGTGACATTTCCCATCATTTTATGATAGGGAATTCAATGGAGGCATGTATTTGCCATAATATTGAAAGATCAGCTACTTAGATTTTGAAAATATTCGTTATGGAATGAATTTGTTATACCATATAAAATCTAAGTACCAAGAGATGTTTTCCCAAGAAAAAATCTATTACATGTGCACAAAGCCAAAAAAGTGCAGTAATAGGTAATAGATGCACAACACAAGTATACAGGAAACCAACACTAACCCGTGAATAGCAGAATCTGGTAGTTCAAAATCATCTAGATGAAAAGTCTCTGGCAAAGTAATGGAATGATAAGGTGCAATAGATTCTTCCGGAGGAAGATCCACTGCAGTTGATCTGAATGCCTGCTTTACCTTGAGCAAAGCCTCGCTGCAGTCATGGAATAGATAGTTCACCTTCCGAGAGTATATTCTCACAACACCTAGAAGGAGATGGCTTGATAGACGAAGTGCAATTGGAACTTCAGGGGAGAGAATAGAATCTGCACAAAAGTTTTAGATAAACAGATTAAGTCAAAACAGCCAAACAAATAAAGATTAAAAGATGTTAGGCGGCTTAAATTCAGTAAGAACTTACATTGTAACTAGTAGAGCAAGTATTAGAAGAAAAAAAAGGCAGTCTGGCGCACGAAGCTTCCGCCAATGCGGGGCCCCGGGGAAGGATCTATTGTACGCCGCCTTACCCTACTTTGCAAGAGGCTGCTTCCGAGACATGAACCCATGACCTCTAGGTCACACGGCAGCAACTTTACCGTTGCGCCAAGCTCCCCTTCTAGTAGAACATGTATTAGGTAAAAAAAAAATTGTTACTTTCTCTAGCTCATGAAGCATTATTCAGCAGCATGTCTGGAATCATGTTAAAAATGAATCATTAGGATACTTACTTTGAGCATTAATACCCAGATCCTCTGATAAGCATTTTACACACCAATCAGAACTATGCAGTGCAAAATTGTGAGAAAAAAACACCTTTTCTTTCTAAACATATAATTGTCTGCATAAAATACTTTCAGTTGTTCCAAAACTTTTTGTGTTCATGGAATCAAGAAGGTTTAATCCTAGCCTTGTTAGGTACTCCCTTTAACTTTCAATCAACATTCTGCTAAAAAGTCCACTCATACTCATTGACCAACTCAAACTAGTTCTCTAATGTCGTCACTGTAAAACTTCATGGAACATCCACACAAAAGAAGCAAAGATATCAAATAAATTTTATAGCTGTCCAAGCAATCATGCTTTAAAGACAATGCAAATTTTGACCATATCATACAGAGACATACTCCAGCAGCCAATAATATCATCATTCACTCAATAGAATGACATGGGAAAGTTTTTATTTAAAAGTATAACAAAATAGATAAGATAATGCCAATTGTTGCTCTTAGGCTATATAAGAAAGTTTCAAAAACTAACTGAAAATTTAATTGCATGTATATGCCCCATTCATAGAATTTTAACAAATTGGACCAATATCAACTTACCTTAACTTATTATGACTCGCTCATGGAATGCATCTAACAAGTAAGGTTTTCCTGTTATCAATAATAATTAAAAGTACAACTCAAAAACAAAACACTTATGGAAAATGAATATGCTCACGATGCAATCATTAGTCTCACGGTTAATGTCAGAGGAGAATAACACTTAAATTGTGATTATCAGCCAAAGAAATATTCAAGAATTGCATGATGAGTATGTGACTATTATGAGTGTGTGCATAGGATTGGGCCCACAGACTGTTTGGCTTCCAATCGGACACAGAAGGGTGTGAAAGGGCCTTTGATTCTCCTTTGAAAGCCAGTGTGGAAGTGGCCAGTACCAGCATAGAGAATTTCAGAGATGGATGACTTTGATAGCAAAGAAGAAGCAGCAGTGAGTAAGTAACGAAAAAGGTGGGAAGCAACTGCAGGAGAAGAGAGGCAGAAGAAAGAGAGATAGAGAAATAAATTTTTAAAAAAACTTTGTTAATTTAATTCTTGGTGGCAAAGGCGAAACGCTCGCCCCCAGCGCCCCCGCCAACCCGTCCCAGGACCAACACGGAGGAGATAAATCACGGGTGGCTACTAGCCCGAACAATAACCAGTGCATGGGCACGGATTTATTTGTTGTTAATTTATATTCTTGATACAATTACAGACGTGCATCCCTTCTTCTACTGAGAGTTATTTACAACTATTTCAAAATTTTACTAACTATTTTTGCAGAACAATTCTTGTT
Organism: Hedychium gardnerianum; assembly: GCA_038050645.1. Taxonomy (NCBI): domain Eukaryota; kingdom Viridiplantae; phylum Streptophyta; class Magnoliopsida; order Zingiberales; family Zingiberaceae; genus Hedychium; species Hedychium gardnerianum. The sequence goes on from JBBUKS010476326.1 coordinate 9,780, forward strand.
GCTTCTTCAATTTATTTTGTTCCGCATTGATAGATTCTCCTTTTATTAGGTTGAGATTTATTTGTTGTCATTCATTCAAATTTTTACTCAGTCCTCTCCCTTTGGATATGACTTGGTCTATATCATTGCACACCCATTAGAAAGGGTGTTTGTCCCAAAGCAATCAAACCATTTTTGTTGTATAAATCATTAGCTTTGTCTTGTGAGTCTTCTATTGGAACGACCCTCTTGGCTCATGGAGTAGGTGATCACTAGTTTGGTGCTCTAGTTTGTGCTTATCTTCTAAGGATTTTAGTTTTGATCATTGTTGAATCGATTTCAATTTTACCTTTTGTCCATATGTTGTAAATTATATGCTCATTGCATAGAAGTTCATGAGGACCGGACCCGGTGTGCTCATGACAAAACTTTGTTAGATAAAGAATAAAGAAATCAATAATTGTACATTCCTTGCCTAGTAAGAGGTGGACTACCACCGAAAGTTGAGGTTCTCATTTTGTTCTAACTTTGATATGGTGATTAATTGTTTGGTAATAAAGCTATGTTCATTTCCTAAGTCTATGAGGACGAGTGTGAACAAATGCTAGTTGACACTCACATTAGTTGAGAATGAGGAACCCCTTCGATGGTCATTAGTGAGTATTCGAGAGGTTTCTCTAGGGCTTCGTCTTCATCTACCTTGACTAGCACCAACAAACACTTGCACTTATGGACGGATGAGAATGGTTTATCGCAGTTTGAATAAGTGGTCTCCTCACATCGTTCGGACTTCTTATCATTAGTCAAACGTCAAATGGTTCGTGGTTAGTGTGTTGTTGAGTCTTTATGTCCCCATGAATTTTTTCATGAAGGCAAGAAACACATGCTATACACTATAAAATCCCTTGAATATTGTGTTCCTTCACATTTATATGTAGGTGTGGTGACATCTTGAAGGTGAAAAGGGCCAACTCTTGGCCAGCTAGTAGGAGCCCAACATGGGTGAGAAGTCGTTTGAACTCACACAGGTATTTGTTCGCTCAATATGTTTGTCGAAGTTAGTCTGATTCTCCTAACTTTCCACATCGATCTAATGGTCTAAAATGGTTATGGAAGAGCTCCTTGAATTGTGACCATGTTAGTCCTACAAAGGCTCATTTAATTTTAAGAAACTATACATGCATGTTTCCCTCTAAGTGGTAGGATATGATATTGATTTTCTCATCTTCCCATATTCCCTAGTTTATGAAGAAATGGTGACAACGTGATAACCAAGTGAGTAGTACTTTTTCTCCATCATATCATGGGAAGTCAAACCTAGAGGCTTAATGTGGAACACCTATTAAAGCAACCACCCAATGAGGCATTCCAAGGAGAGAGGATTCCGTTCCTTCCTCAATTTCCTTGATTAACCTTGAGTGGTCGTAGTCCATTTGAGCCATTGTAGGGAATCACCACTGTCATGCTACTATTATGATCTCTAGTTTGTGTAGAAGTTCAAGTGGACTTTGAATCATGGGCTATTGCTAAGACTTGGGTGGTCAATTTTGTAGTTCTTCCCATTCATTAGCTAGTTCCTCCTCGTCCTTCACCTCCTTAATGAATTCCAATACAATTGATCGGAAGTCATGGCCTATAGTAGGCTCTAATACCAATTTCTTATCGATGCTTGGGTCCACATGTGGTTTTAGCTTTGGATCGAACTTGAAAGGCCCAAGAGACTTTGATTCCTTTCCAAGGTATTTGAACATTTTACTAACTAATTTTCGCAAATGATGCTTGTTGCTTCTTCAATTTATTTTGATCCTTATTGACAATTTCCCCTTTTTTATGTCAAGATTTATATGTTGTTGTTAGTTCAAGTTTTTTCTTAGTCCTTTCCCTTTGGATATGACCCGAGGTTTATATCAGCAACCAAGATAATCATCCTGAAGCTAGTACTCCCATCTGAATTGTTTGTTAAAAAAAATATGATATGGAAGAAACTCACAGCAAGGCAATTCTCTCATAAAGGTATTCCATCGCATCATGTCTTTTTTAGTATGTCTGACTGTTTTCATATCACTTTAGTTATTCATAAAACTTTACTAGTTTTATATCATTATACATCATTTGAAATATATGAAAAGCAACACAATCTGATTAGCACATGATAACACAAATTACTACCTTAACTACGTGTAATTGTTTTTTCGTTTTTTTCTTTTTTGGCAACGAAATGCACAACCAGGATGTAAAAACTTCAAGTTGGATGTCTACTATCACAACATGTCGACACATTAGCAGAAGTCACTTTATATACGTGTTATTTGTTAAGCAATGAAAACGTACTGAAAGGTCACCACCACGCTAATAATAGCTTAGCATGAGAGCAGGAAAAGATAAAATGGGGGCAAAAGCTATGTGATGAATTGAGAGATACCAACCTACAGAGTCGCCAATATTAGTGTCTGCAACTTGATTCTTCCTTAGCTTTCGCTCCAAATGAGCGGCAATCCATATGGTACCAAGAGGACCCTTCTTGGCCAAGATAAACTGAGAATAGAACATTTTCACTCTTCCTCAGCTGCCAAGAAGCCGCTTGTAAGCCATGAAACACAATGAGATGCCTTTCACCCAACCACCAACGGAATTGAGAAATACCTCCCAAACCCTAACCAGCAAATTCCTCACTGAAACACCCCCCCCCCCCCCCCCCCCCCCCCCAAAATCCCAACTTTTGAAGCTCAAGCTCGCCAAACCACCGCGAAGCTCACTGATCCTTACTCAATTACTATAACTCCCAGCTCCCCTCCGGCAATCTGTACTAACCAGCATATCAGGTATTCTGAGCTGCACAGCGCCGATCTCGGTCCAGCCGAAGCCTCCGAAAGGTCTGATTTTCAAAGAGGTGGGAGATTGGAGGAGTGATCCGCAACCGCCCGAGAGAATCGAAATCGAACAATTGCGCGACAGGGCTTCGAGTTCGGAGAGGTGTCGTCTGCTGCCCTTCTCCAAAAACACACACGGGGAAGCTTCGGAGCCTCGTACCTCTACTCGTGATAAGTTATCGCAACGCAGTCTTGCTCCTCAACTAATGGCGTAAGGACACGTGGGCACCGCATTTTAAACCTTGTTTTGTTTACGTCAGTCCTTTTCCATTGAGGAGGGCGACGGAAAGGGGGAGCGAGAGAACAACAGTACAGTTCTTCGTCTTCGGTCGTTTATCTGGGCCAAAAGCCTAAAACCTCAACCGCTTTCATCGTCCTGCGGTAAATGAGCTCTATTTAAATTTATTTAATAAATTAAATTATTCGAATTTAATTTAATTTTTTTTATGAACTTAAACTTAGTTAAATTTGATTCATTTAGATATTATAGAATTTAAACTTATTTGATTGTTTTAAATTTTTATATTTTAAATTTATTTAATTAGTTATTGAATTTGATAATAAAAACTGATTTGTTCATTTTACAAGTTTGTTTTTTTTATTCATTTCACATGTTAATAAGAATTTTATTAATGAATATAGTTCACGAACATTGTTCACTAATATTGTTCATGAATATTATTCATGAAGCCTTCTGCTGTAATTTATAGTGAAAGTTGGAAATGAAAACTAAGGCTTACCGACCCTAATTTTAGGGTTCATCATCTTTTGCTATAATAAATATTATTCACGAATATTATTCACGAACATCAACGAGTTGAAAATATATGTATTTAAGTTTATTAATTTAGTTTGACGAATTGTTCAAATTTGTTCATTTAATTAATCTTATATGTATTAAATGAGTATAAACAAATTCTTATTAAGTCGAATATCAAATTTATTCATGAACATCCGATTCATTTACATCTCTCAATTCGACGACTCCAGCAGTTGTTGTGGGTCCCTCATGTTAATGACTGATATTTTATATATATAGGCCTGATACTCTACTTGACTCGTCGTCCGCAATGTCGTCCACGATTCTGATCCAAACGTTTGGAAGTAATCCAGACGCTTTTTTTTCTGATATAGGCGCCTAGATCAATCCAGGCACTTGTATTTTTTTAATTCTAAATCCTAAACCGTGAGCATCTAAAAAAAAAATTTCTAATTTTTTTTAGCTTGAATATTATAACTCAATCCTTAAATTATAAAAGTAAAATTTTATTGGTTTAACTTAAGTAAAAAAAAACAAAACAAAAAAAAACAACTTGTACAAAGTGATCCAGGCGCCTGGATGTAGACAAGTCGCGGAAAGGACGTCGGATAGCGTATCAGATTCCTCTCTATATATATACACATTTGTTATCATGTGCACTGTAGTACTGTGCGCACCTTGTTGTGCACAATTTTTTTTTATTTTGTGTTTAATTTTTTTAAGTTTTGGAATTAAGTCAATTAAATTTTATTTGTAGGGTTTAGAAATTAAATTATAATATTAAAATTAAAAAAAAATTAAATAAAAAAATTCTAACCGCCGGAGAGGAGAAAACAAAAACAAGAGAACTCTAAATATTTGATCCACGAATCTTCTTCTAATTTTGGAAGATTCGTGGATCAAATATTTTGGAAGATTCTTATAAAAAATTTAATTTTCTATTTTTGAGATGTAAATTAATAATTTAAATTAAAATTTTGATAATAATAATTTTTTAATTAAAAAACTACTAAAGTATTATCTTGTAATAAAAAATTAATTGATTTTTCATTAAAAATTTTAATTATTTTTTTTGAATTTTGAATTTTTTATTATTAATAACAAATATCAAAGTGCACTTTTTGAGATTGAATATTTTTTTTTTATTTTTTTATATATTTTGTATATTTAGACATATTTATATTCAAATAAAAAATATAGATCTCTAATATTTTATCAAAAAAATATATTTAAAATTTAAAAAAGAATCTATTAGATTTTGAAAATATATATATATATATAATTTAAAAAATATACAACAAATAAAATTAAAATAATCTAAAATTCAAAATGAACTTTTTTTAAAAAAAATAATATAAATAAAATTTAAAGAATTAAAAAAATCTTAAGCCTGCACTTCGTAGTTTTTCTCTCAATTTGAAAGTTTTTCATGCTAAAAACCTATCATTATTTTTGTTATTCCTCTAATTTATTAATACTCAATTATATATTTTTGATATAAATGAATGGAAAAGAGGTGGAGAAGAAAGAGACTCTATTAAGGAAGACAATAAGAGTTCAATGAGAAATATTCTCTCAGACTATTTTAAAAGCCAATGTGATCGAGCATGGTCAAAATTCGAAACGAAGAGATATTAGTAAGAAGAAGTTCTCTGGGAAGTACTTCAACTATGATTGAGTTGGTCACAAATCTTCGGAGTGCAGAAAATCGAAGAAGAAGTAGGAGATCAATCTGAACGAGGACCAGAAATGGATGACCTCTGTGTCATAGTCTCTAAATTGAAATCAGATGACACAATTGATAAGTACAAGACTAGATTGGTAATTAAAGATTATTGATAACGAGAAAGCCTTAATTATTTTGATACGTATTCTTCGGTGTAAAAAATAACTTTCATTAAAGTATTATTACTATCGTCGTTCTATGAAATCTAGAAATATATTAGATGGATGTAAAGATAGTCGTTCTATACTGGGATTCAAAAGAAAAAATCTACATGGAACAACCTGAAAGGTTTTCTGTGTCAAGGCAGAAAAATAAGATTTGTAGATTGGTGAAGTTGTTATACGGCTTGAAACAAGCACTAAAATAGTGACATGAAAAAATTGATAATGTCATGAAAAAATGTAAATTCAAAATTAATGAATGTGATAAATGCATCTACATGAAAGTCACAGAGAATGACTATGTCATCTTGTGTATATATATAGATGACATACTTATCATTGAGAATAATGATAAGATAGTCAATTCCACTAAAGATATATTAAACTCAAGATTTGACATAAAAGACATGAACTTAGCTAATGGATTCTAGGAATTACGATTCTTAAAACAACAGAAGGAATTGTTCTGAGTCAGTCTCATTATGTGGACAAGATTCTTGAGAAATTTATCAAGGGTGGTACTGCGTTGGCACGAAAGACGATAGATACGAGTCAACATCTATCGAAGAATCGAGGAGAAAGTATCTATCAGATAGAGTATTCTTGAGTGATTGGAAGTCTGATGTATTTGATGAGTTATACACGACCAGACTTAGCATACACAGTAAATAAACTAAGTAGATACACGAGTAATCCTGGTGTTGAGCATTGAAAAGAGATAACAAATGTACTGAGATACTTGAAGTATACTCGTGAATATGGACTGCATTATATAAGATATTCTGTTGTGATCAAATGATACAACGATGTGAATTGAATATCTGATATGAAAGACTCAAAGTCTACGAGTAGATATATATTCACTCTGGGAGGTGCAACTATTTCGTGAAAATCTTCTAAGCAAATCGTAATAACTAGATCTGTGATGGAATCTGAGTTTCTAGCTCTTGACAAATGTGATGAAGAGGCTGAATGATTACGACAATTCTTAGAAGATGTTCCAAGATGATCGAAATATGTGTCGACAATATTTATACATTGCGATAGTCATTCGGCTATTGGTTGGACACAAAGTCATCTGTATAATGGTAAGTCTAAACATATATACGTCATAGACACAATATCATCAGACAACTACTCTCAACGGAAGTTATCACTATTGACTATATAAAGTCAAAGGATAACCTAAAGAATCCGCTAACTAAAGGGTTAAACAGAGAGTTAGTTGCAAGTTCATCGCGAGAAATGAATTTGATGTCGATAAGAAATGTTGGTACAAAAGAAACCTAACATATGTAGACCGGAGATCCCAAGAACTAAGTTCAAAGAGACAATCTAACTGCACCAACAAAGTTGCTCACTATGGAGAAATGACCTAATAAATCAGTGAAGGAAGGAAGTTAAGCACTTGATTTTTAATGATCTAGTAGAGTAATGTGAAATACTCTTGAGAGATTATCTATGTGAAAAAGAAGTGGGGCCTCTTCAAAGGAAATTGGAGACACAATTCTTAAAATTTCTCATAGAACTAGGTATATTCATGACCAAAAACGAATACACTCATGAGAACTAAATTGTATCAGGGAGAGTCCTAGGTGAGATGTGTCAATACTTACACAGACGACAGAATAGTTCAAGGACATCTTGTCTACTGTCAGCCAGTAAGCAAACAGATCTTCACAAAGGAAAGTTCAAAGGGTAAAACCTATCTATCCTATACTGGACTCAACTGTTGAATGCAATGTTTTCATTCACGTGGGGGATTGTTGGATATAAGTGAATGGAAAAAAAGTGTAGAGAAAAGTGGCTCCATTGTGAATGGAATTTTTAGTCTCACATTGAAAGTTTCAAGACACTTTTGTTGGTTTATATTAATTCACAATCATTGATGTTGTGAACAAATGCATAGGGAGAGACTCTTTCTCATGCGTGGGCCGGCATGGGGGTGGGGGTTGCAAATT
>JBBUKS010476346.1:0-17233 GCA_038050645.1 Hedychium gardnerianum
CTAGAGTGATGTTTAGCTCATGTGTTTAGCTTGAGATGAGTGTTTGTGATAGTATGTATGAGGTTTTTAACCTCTTGCTACAATTTAATATATTTACCCTTTTCGCAAAAGGCACGACTGTGTCTCCCTTTATCTTTTTCCCACGGTTGGGTCGTGTCCAAGAGGCACGACCATGTCCTTTTTCTAGCACTTCTCACGGCACGGCACGGCACGACCGTACCTATGAGGCACGACCGTGTGGTGAGGTCTGAAGGTCGTGTGATCATCTATAAAAGAGGTTTGAGATCTCCTTTTCAAGGGGAGGAGAGGTTTCACCTTTGAGAGAACCTGCGAGGTCCATTTCGTAGCCAATTTCAACAATTCATCCACCTCCGGAGCTTGGATTTCATTCTGAAGACACCGACATCCTCTTGATAAGCATCTCTCCCTCTCTGTTCTTCATTGGATTGTAAGAATGTTTCATTTATTCTCTTTGATTTATATTTATTGTCTTTGATTTGTTTCCTCCTTGCTATGAAATAGATCTCCTAGATTCTAAGATGTAGGGAGTCATTTTGATGTGATTTTGATGTATAAATTATGAATTTTCTAATTTCTTTGTTCAATGACTTGTTTATGACTTGTTCTATATGTGTTGTGTGTTGTTTGTGTTTGAATGAATGTGTGTTTGCAATATATGCATATGGATGTGAAAGATTAGTCATCATATAGAGAAGAGACTTAAGATTGTATGATCAGAGAGCCCTTAGTGACAGAGGGTAATCCTTTAATCGAACTTTCTAGAGTCATTGCCTTGAAATGAGGATCAATTCTCCGCAAGGGATTAACTAATTAGTGTTTAATGGGTTTACATCAATTTAATGTTAAAAAGTGACTTGTGTAATCTAGACTGTATGATCTATATTATCGCATCCTATCTTATTATATTTACATCTACTTGTATTTCACTGAGTATGATTTATATTATCACACCCTATCTTATTATATTGTCATGTTTTTACTCCTTTAGTTTAGAGATCTGCTCTCTTTGTATTTTCATTGACAGGACGTAATTTGGAGCTAAAATGGACATCGCATCAAGCTTGGGGAGCAAAACTCAGCAAACATGGAAGGCACGACTATGCCTTCATTGGCCATGACATTACCGTGTCCTAAGGCATGACCGTGTCTCTAAAGACATCCACGGCCAAACCTCCAACAACTCCCACAGGCAGGTCTTGGCCAAAGGCGCGACTATTCCTCCACAAGTAGTTTTTCTCAAAAATACCAGCATCTCCCACGGACAGGCCATGCCCAAAGGCATAGTCGTGCCTCCTCAACAGCTCTCTCCCGAAATTTCAACACGAACCACGACAAGGTCGTGTCCAAAAGCACGACAGTGTCTCTCGTCCAGCCGTGCCGATCGAAGAATTCCAGCACCAACCACGGCTAGGTCGTGCCAAAAGCATGGTCGTGTCTCCCTTCAGTTTCTTCCCACGGTTGGGTTGTACCCAATGGGCACGACTGTGTCCTTTTTTTGGCACTTCTCACGGCACGACCGTACCTATGAGGCACGGTTGTGTGGCGAGGTCCCAAGGTCGTGTGGTCACCTATAAAAGGGGTTTGACAAAAGGGGAGGAGAGGTTTCCCCTTCGAGGTCCATTTCATAGCCGATTTCAACAATCCAGCCACCTTCGGAGTTTGGATTTCATCCCAAAGACACCAACATCCTCTTGATAAACATCTCTTCCTCTCTATTCTTCATTGGATTGTAAGAATGCTTCATTTATTGTGTTTGGTTTGTTTCCTACTTGTTATGGAGTAGATCTCATAGATTCTAGGATGTAGAGAGTAGTTTTGATGTGATATTGATGTATAAACTATGGATTTGCCAATTTTCTTATTCAATGACTTGTTCTATATGTGTTGTGTCTTGTTTGTGTTTGAATGAATGTGTGTCTGAAGTGTATGCATATGAATGTGAAGGATTAATCACCATGTAGAGGAGAGGTTTTAGATTATATGACTGGAGAGCCCTTAATGACAAAGGGTAATCCTTTAACCGGATTTTCTAGAGTCATCGCCTTAAAATGGGGACCAATTCTTCACAAGAGATTAACTAATTAGTGTTTAATGAGTTTACATCAATTTAATATTAGGAAGTACTTGTGTAATCAAGACTGTATGATCGGAGAGTCCTTAGTGACAGAGGGTAATCCTTTAACCAGACTTTCTATGTTATCTCTTCTACTTAATAGCATTGAATGAATAATGGTGTAAACACTCCGGTGTAGCTTCCATGGGTTCCTACCGATAATTTAGTTAAAATTCCTACAAGTATGTAAATATGGAGGGTAAGGGAATGAACAATCCATAGTACGTTAACTAGTATCATAATGAAATTGAAATCCTAGGATCACCTTCCCAAATCATTTCCTCTCTTAGCAACCATCCACTCTCACTGAACCTCTCAACCTCTCTCTCTCACTCTCTTAAGCTCTAGTTCATAAGCTTTCACACGAACTTTGATTATTTAGATAACTTATTTTGCGTACTCACTAATGCTTAGTCAACAGTCCCTGATATTTTTTTATTACTTAACGATTTAGCCATGCACTTGCAATTTAGACAACAGTCATATAAATTTATATAAAACCAATTTGATCATATAAATATATATAAAACTAATCCAGTCATATAAATTTATATAAAATCAACTTGCCTCTAATAGGCGTGGTTTATTCTTCTCCCGGTTCGACAAATAATTTTTATATTTGTCATTTATCTGTCCAACCAGACTTAATCTCTTTCTCTTTTTTTTTGACTCTTTGAGAATCATATTCTCTAACTCGTTTTATGTCTTAAAGAAAATACTCATAGTGTGTATGACCCAATAGGTTCCCGGTTATGTTGGTCATTCATAATTAACCATTAATTATGAAAAGATCATGAGTGATACCTAGTAGTACATCATGACCTCTAATTGATCGAAAAATCACAGATGATTTCCGAACGAATTCTGAACCCTTCAGCAGTTACGGTAATCAGTGACTCTATTCCTTTCACGCATCTTATACCCGCTTGGTTCAGGACATGATTTATGTATTAGTCCCCACTAGGCGGACTACGTTACACCTAGCTCAAGTAATAGTTCTTTATCCTGCGGATTCAAATTACACAAACACATGTCCAAGAAGATCATTCTCTTGACATGTTTTACTTTAGCCAAAGACTTATGAGCAATAATCTTGAAAAAGGTCATATGGTATACGTCTCCTTATAAAAGGAGTGATAAATCCCTTGTGTGCTATTCAAATATCTTTAGTCATATTGACTTATACCTAATTATCTTGTAACTACATCCCCTAGGAGATGTATAACAAATATGTCAAAGTATAAGCACCAAGATGACTTGAACACCTCAAGTCTAAGGAAATTTGTACTCGAGCTATAATGAGATCTTCATTAACATATATAGAACTACATGAAGTCTTATAGCAGGTCACATCCGATGAACTATTTACCCTTAACTAGCATCCATATGTTAATTCTCAACATTTCAATGTTTCTAGCTAGCGAGGATGGATGTGGTGCAAACTGCAAGTGCACGATGTGTTGTCAAGTAATAAAAGATTAAATCCACAGGGATTAGTGATTAATTACTAGTTTATTAAGTAAATGCAATTGTCTAGACAATCGGGGTTGTGTGTGGTCACGAGAACTTGAGAGCTTGAGAGAAAGAGCTTGAGAGAGAGAGAGAGAGAGGGCCTAGAGCAAAGATGATCAAGGGAAGACAAGTGGTCAAAGGGAGAAGTTGGAATTGGGGGGAATGATTCTAGAATTTTAGTTTCACCACAATGATTGTAAAGACCTAATCTATGTTTGGTTTCCTATCCTCAATGGTTATTTATGTAAGTAGACTATCCTATGTATTTGATGTGAACTTTTGGAACTACACTGACGTTTCAATTCCAATTATCCTCTACCTTCAAAGTGACAGAGCTGAGGGGTTATTTTCCTAAGGAGATCCCTGTCACATGATCCCACAATCCCGAGATGTCTACTCTTACTGTATGCTTATGAATTGAAATCGATCGGTTAATATCTAAGATAATCTATTACTCCTCGTGACATACCGATTTACTTTCGTAGTCGACTCTCCACGTCTCAGGATTTTATTGGTTGGAGAATTGAGTTATCTTTTCGGTCATTCTCCAAATCCTCGTGGAATACGAATCTTGTGGGGTTAGTATCAAGATTTTGTAAAATCAATAGATCCAAACCATAAACAAGCATTTCATCAAATATAAAACATGTAAACTTGATTCAAACAAAAGAGATATTTACATATCAATAAGGCTACTCCCTAATCCTAAAATCAAGAGTTTATTCTATTGCAAGAGAATTACAACACAAATACAATGAAATAAGCATTCTTACAATCCAAAACAGAGAATAGAGAGAAAGAAATGTTTAGCGAGATTTGCAGAAAATGTCTTCGGAAGGAATCCTTGCTTCAGAGGTGGATGGACCGTTTTGATGGAAGAAGATGACTACTCTAGGGTTTCTCCAAGAGGGGGAAAACCCTCTCCAAGGAAGGGGGTGGAGCCCTCTTGTCCAAGATGAGTCAAGCAAGGGTTTATTTGACCCTTTTATACCTCCCCCAAACTTTTCAGATATGCCCCCCTTGGTTGGGTTACTCCCAAACCAGTTTTTCACCCCTTAGATAAAGTTTTCTTGAGTTGGACTTTGAATCAAAGTTGTACATCTTGAAATTATCTTCAATTTGATAGGTTGTGGGTCCCGTAACTCCAATCGAGCAAAAAGTTATGGTTATTTGAAATTGATTTGCAGTCTAAACCAAAGGCTGACATGGGCCATGGCCACCACCACGGGGGAGCCGTGGTGGATACTGTTTGCTCTACCAAAATCGTGTTTTCACCCCTTAGATCACATTTTCTCAAGTTGGATTCTGAAGCAAAGTTGTAGATCTTGAAATTATTTTCAATTTGATAGGTCGAACCCCCCGAAACTCCAACTGAGCTGAAAGTCATGACTGTTTTAAGATTGGTCTGCAGTGCTGAATCGGAAGCTGACACGGTCCGTGTCCGCCACCAAGGGGGGGGGGGCTTGTCGGATACTGTATTTGGTTTGGCTAAAAATTGGCTACGATCGTGCCAAATTGGCACGGCCAGGCCATGACACCCCTAAGAAGAATTTGAGCTTTGGCACGACCCATGTCGGCTGACACGGGTGGTGACATGGCCCATGCCGACCGACATGGGCTACCCGTGGCGTTGCTGGAGTGGCTTGGAAACATGGCACGGGTTGTGCCGGTTGGCAAGGGCTGTGCCGGTTGGCACGGGCTGTGCCGGTTGGCACGGCTCCCCATGTCAAGCACTGTAGACTCCTGGAATGAATTCTGGAACATGTCTCTAAACTTCATTTTTGCTCTTTTTCGTGTTCTGTCAATGAAAAATAAACAAAAACAGCTCTCCGAACTAGAAAGTAACAAAATAAAGCACGAATAGATGAAAACATGTGATATATGAATAAAAAATGGGATAAAATATGTATCAAACTACGATAAAAACCCTATAAAAAATACATACATCAAGGATCGACTGCTTGGGTAAATTAAGAAGTAGAACATGTGCTAGTCTTACATAATCGACGATGTCTAGTCTCATCAATTTATCGACTAGGGAGATTTCAATACGTACATAATTACACATGATGAGATATCCACTAATTGTGATTCAATCACAATTTCTCTCATGCTATGCATTGTATTGTGGACTTCATTAATTGAGTTTAAGATCTAATTATATATATATATATAATATAAACTCAAAAAGTAAATTTTTATTTATCAAATAAATAAGACATTGTTTAAGGTGATTGTCAAAATAATATCTTTCGCTATAGGTGTTTGTTCAATATTGCAATCTGACATATTTAAGTATTGTAGCATCTTAGTGATATAAGTCTCTTGAAACAAACCAAAAGTCTTTTTGATCGATCTCTTATGATCTTTACACCTAAATGTACTCAGCTTCTCTCATATCTGTTATGTTAAATTGTGATGAAATTCATGATTTGACTTCTATCACAAACTTTATGTCACTTCCAGCTATTAGCATTGTTGATGCTGAGAGCACCATATAATCAAATTTGTATTTTGATGTTTGCTAAAGGTTCAAAGTTAATGTTCATTGTGATCTAATGAGCTTAACTAAGTGTTCAAGTAGCTCAACGAGAAAGTCCTAATTGAGGCTAGACAAAGAAGTCCTAATTGGTTGGATTGAACAGAAAGACCTGGTCGGTTGGACTGGGCAGAAGTCCTAGTCGGTTGGACTGGGCAAGAAAGACCTGGTCGATTGGACTTGGCAGAAATCCTGGTCGGTTGGACTGGGCAAGGAAGTCCTTGTCGGTGTGGACTGAGCAAAGGAAGTCCTGGTCCGTGGGACTAGGCAAGGAGACTTGATAGATCAAAGACATTAGACAGAAGTCCTAGGGGTCGAGGACACTAGACGAGAAGCTTTGGGGTCGAGGACACCAGACAGAAGTCTAGACGGGTCGAGGACCGGACATCTAGTGAAAAGTCCCAAAGGTCAAGATTGGATGTTGAACAAAAGTCCAAATAGGTTTGGAGGACTGAATGTTTGGCAAACAGGTAAACTCTCCTGAGAGGAGTGGGTCGGGACGTATTCCCCTTGAGGGAACAGTAGGCGTGACCTACAGTTTCATTGGAAACCCAAAAATCAAGACCAGACAATCCAAATTGGACTGACTACTTTGCAAATTAATATTATTATTGTTCAGTGTTAATTCTGTGATGTATGAGTTAAAATCTAAAAGCAGCTGATCCAGGCGCCCTAAGAGGTTCCATACACCTCAATAGTATTGAGGAGCCTTAAACCCAGATCGACGGCAGGATGAGGTGATAGCCTCGGATTGGCCAGTGCACATTAGTATCCAGGCGCCTCAAAGGGATCCAGGCGCCTAGACTAGGATAACTTTTGACGAATAGAACTTTGCCGAGGGCTCACCACGTCAGTCTCAATTGAGGCGCGCCTCAAAGGTATTGAGGGGCTATAGGCAGGGTCGACCAACAGCCTTCGAACATCACTTTCTACGCCCAAACGACTTTCGTGCTACTTTGAAATTTCGCTATGACACCGATACGTTGCCCCGATGACTACGCTCAATTGTGGCAAAAGGCGAAACGCTCGCCCCCGATGACTACGCTCAAGCTTCTACTTCAAGTCGTCAGTATATTTGACTTAATTTAATTGTATTTTGAATTCAATATCTCTTTGTAATCATCGTGTTTTAAGTGAATTGTTCAACGAAAGTGATCAAATGGTCGCGGACCTTGGACTAGCAGTCGTCAGGTTGTGAATTAAGTAAAAAAAAAGTGTGTTAGCCTTGTTCTTTTTTACTTTATTTTTCGCTGCGTAATCTCGAGTTTCCGAAAAAGTGAAAAAGCAACATGCACCATTCACCCCCCTCTAGCGTTTCTTCGATCTTACAAGCATATCATCAACATATAATGATAAGATGACAAACTTTCCTTTTTTTCTTTCTTATGTAAACACAATGATCCTCATTGATCATTTCAAAATCATAAAATAAAATGACTTCATTAAATCTTTTATTCCATTGTCTTAACACTTACTTTAGGTCATATATAGACTTTTGAAGTCTACATACTTTATTATCTTGGCCTTAACATTCTGGCTGTGCTATATAGATTTCTTCATCAAACTTACCATTAAGAAAAGCCATTTTTATATCCATTTGATGTAATTCCAAATCAAAATGTGCTACAATAGCTAAAATGATATGAATTGACATAAATTTCACAATAGGAGAAAATGTCTCTTCATAATCAATATCCTCTAGTTGAGTATATTATTTTGCAACTAGACGAGCTTTGTATCGATTAATGCTTCCTCTTAATTTTGAGAATCCACTTATTCCTAATAGCCTTTTGGCCTGGAGGAAGATCGACTAATTCTCAAATTTGATTCTTTTTCATAGACTTCATTTCTTCATCCATTGCAACTCTCTACTTTTCTCTAATTAAGCATCTCAATGCTTCCTCAACTGTTTGAGGTTCCTCATCGTCAACTGGGAGAATCATTAATGTCTCATTCTCAATATCAAATATTTTTTGATGAATCATCTTGCTACTACTTCTTCATAGATTGAATTGTTGAGAAATCATCTTATTAATTGATAAATCACTCCCACTTAGTTGACTAGATTCACACATCTCTTGTGATACTTTGTTCGTTGATAAAGTAATATTCTTCTCTTTTTTTATTACAACTAGAAGAATTATCTTATCAACGTTATATCTCGTTGGAAATTCAGTTTCGAGAAAAGTTGTATCTCTCAACTATATTTCAGAGATGATTTTATCTTGTTGCTCACCAATAAAAACATAATCTTTAGGAACTGTTTGGTTCAAGTTATCATACATAACTTGGTTATGTGATTACTTAGTAATCACATAATTAAGATTATAGGAAATAAAATATGATTTAATATTGTTTGATTCAACATAGTTAATGAAATAAAAATTTATTTGTTTGAATATTTTAATTTATAACTAACATTTTATTATATTACCGTTAGCACTTTTATTATAGACACGATCTATTTCCATCTCCCTATCTTTTTTTCTCCTTTCGAACAAGGCGGAAGAGCCGCAAACCTTGTGTCGCGCCAGTTGCTCATCGGAGAAGAACGCGCCGCAGACAAGGTGTCGTGCCAGATGGCCTTCAGCACCTCAGCGCTCCGCCTTCTCCTCGATGGCCACGACCTTGCTTCACGGGACTGACTTTTCTAGCTAATGGAGGGGAGCCCTCTCTTTTGCCCCCGGCCTTGTGGTGGCAAGACCTTCGTCGCACCGGATTACAACCAGAGAAAAGAGTAGCAGCGGCTCATCACCATGCGGCGGCAGGACCTTCGTCATGGGGTCTTTGACATGTGGCTCACAGGTAGCGATCCTGAGGCGGAGATGAGGAAATCTGGAGGCGGAAGGAGGTGGATCGAACCAGATCGAAACGGTGGCAGGAGCAAGAATCGGGCCGTTGCCACCCAATCTGAATCTCAACAAGGTGAGTTTTGTCAACCTTTGGCAAAAATCAGGTAGCATTGTAAGTTCAGCATCATAAGTTTAACTGTTGGCTTGTCAAGTTAGATTTGTCTGTTCAGCATCATAAGTTTAGCTTGTAAGTTCAATGACATATTCCTAGACTGGCACAATTTGTTTGTTCAATTTTTAGTATATGATCAATTTTGCAATTTAGATTCCTTTTTCTGAATGTCATGAAACCAATTATTAAGCTGAATGTCACCTAATTTTGCAATTTAGTATTCTCCTTGTCATCTATTTTTTATCCATATTATTAAGCTGAATGACATTTCTAAATCCTTGTATTATTTTCATGGATGAGATTTCTAAATCCAAGTGTCTCAATATATTTGAATTTTTTTTTTAAAAAAAATGCTTAAGTTTGTGGTAATTAGAGAAATTGTTGGTATTCTATTGTTCATGATGCTTGCTTATCTAGCCTTCTATTCCTGATCTGAAATTGTGACTAGCATTCTTTTTGATAGAGCATTTTCTTTTCATCATGATTTTAGGTTAAAATGATTATGGTGACAAATCAACCAGATGTTCTAGATCCAGGTCTTCTTCATCCTGGCCGGCTTGATAGAAAAATTAAGATTCCATTACCAAATTGAGATTCTGCAAATGCATTGACAACATAGCCTTTGCCTGAGGAAGGGCAAGCATTAGTTCCTGTTAGAGTCTTGGAGAATGACATTTTAGTTCCCATTGGAGTCTTAGAGAATGTCATTTTTCATATTGGTTCCTTGTTTAGTGATTCAGTTCAAATTGATGTGATAAAAAGATAAAATGCTCACCCTAGTGCTTTCGTCAATCCGTTTTATGATCAATACAGTGGAGATAAATTATGGATGACTATTAATTTAAATAGTAATAAATGCATAGTTGAAATTGACGTGGATACGTATATTATTATTATTATTATAATTGGAATTTTTTTCCTACATCTAAGTAAGAGGAAGAACAACTTTTGACTAACAGTACTACTACTTGCATGGATTGGTTTGTATCAATGTGTGTAAATATGCATCCATTTACTTTTCATTAGATACAATAACCAAGCTGTTGGATTAATTTTTCATTCGCTAGCTAAGAACATGAGATGCTCGAAGTTACTTCATCTATGAGTTAATTTCTAGCGCTCTAGTGATCCCAATGCCCCATCAGGATTTGTTGGCATGAAGGCAATCAATGCTAACAATGTTGTCAGAATCGAAACGCATGAAAAAACGAAATTATTATGAATTGGCAGGTCTACTTAGACAAATATAATATACCAGTATCCTACATTTGTATAATATGTGACTGTGGATTGAAGTGTTCGACATCATTCAACAAATTAATAAAAGATGATTCTATAAATAGACAAGACAAATTTTGATTTTTTAAAAAATACGTAATAAATTTTAACTTTAATATACCTTCTGGAACAATGATAGAATGATTAGATCTTTTAATAAATAATTAATAAATCTAATATTTGAATTTCGACGGTAGCGCATTATAAAAAATTTTTCCTCTAGAGAAAAATGGATCTAAGAATGCTGGTTATTTTAGATGGATCTCTATTAGCGTTTTTCGATTTACCTTGATGGCCGTTGAGAAACTTTCGTGAAATCGAATCAGTCATTCCAGATCCAACGTTATCCGACCTGATTAATTATTTTTTTATTAAATTATAATTAAATTGAATGTCAAATAATAAAAATAATAGTATATTTTAAATAAGAATCACAAATGGAACATTATACACATAAAAATTGTTAAATACATTTTTAACACTATAAATTTAATATTGTAAAATAAAATTTTAATTAGTATTTAGCATCAGAGAAATGAAAGAGTTCATGAAACATTATGCGTCATCAAAACAAACAAAAACAGTTTTCCCCATGGAAACCAAGATCACATATCAATAAGCTAAAAACTAACTCCTGTGAAATTATGAAATTTGTTTCTAACGCTCACACAAATTGACAGTAAACAGAGTGATCAGATAACAAAGCAAGGAAAAATGACTAAATGACAATCAACCACCCATCCTTGACCTAGTTCTTGGCTTTTGCAGCCTTATGGCTGCGATGAACCACACTCAGTCGTGCAAGAGCAGCTTTAGTTAGATCTGGTCTGTAGTAATTATCAGTCACCTGCAAACAGGAATATATAAGCCCTTAGTCGAAATTTAATTGGTAATAACATATTTCAAAAGAGCAATGCAAAGAAACAAAAACTGTAATTACACGCATTGATGAATCAACCCAAGGCCTTACATATCAAGCAGAGAAAATTAGCAGAAACTTAGTGTGGGAAAAAAAAAAATAGAAACAAGTAGCTGGAAAATAATAACTTGAACAATGTAGATCGAGAATTAAAATTTATAAAAAGGAAAAAAAAATCGCATGTCAAACAAAATAAAAAGGTGCACGACAGATGTTGGGAGCATCAAGATTAAAAAAACAGAAAAGATGTAACTTAAAGCTACAAAAGGTTCTTACAAAACAAAGAAAAAACTAAGCTCAGAAGCCGAGTTGCAATACCAACCATTGTACTTGGACCATCCTGCAAAGAAACAAGTGTGCTTGAGAAGCTAATCGGCCTTCAAACATTATGAATGTGAATCACAGAATCATGTAGAAATCATTGAAGCTGTTCTAAAGCAATCACTACTTGATCTATGGTTGGCCTGTCCTTTGCTAATTCAACCAACAATTTTGATAAATATAAAATAATATATCATCCAAATTCAATCCAAAATAACATTCATCCAATAAATTTTGTTCAAAATAATTAGTTATATCAAAATATAAGTACCAACAATCTAATTCAAATATCTAATTCATTTAGGATGGATCTCATAGAGCTGCTTCACCATAATATCTAATTTATTTAGGATGAATCATAGTGAAATAGAGGAAGCTATATTTTAGGATGAATGTCAAAGTATGATCGATTTAACACATTATGCTGTTAAATAGTGATTACAATATTTTTCAGAAAGTAAACGAATTATTCAAGACAGAATCTTAAAATTATTTTATTATTTTTAAACTAACCCTATGATTGATTATTTGATTTACAATTTGAAACTTCCCTACAATTTGAAAAAAGCCAGGACTAAGAGATGATAGAAAAAGAAGAAAAAGGAGAAAAAGAAACAAATAGGAGCAGTTGCATCTCTCTAATAAAACTCAACTTAATAAATTAGAAAAATTATCAAATGCAAATTGAGATATAAAACAATCTAAATTGTTGCGCTCATCATATTGTCCACCGAGGACATAAAGTAGAGAACAAGTTTCATCATGATTAGTCTCTAAGATTTTCCGGAAACCCTCAAATTTAAGAATCTATCAACGTTGAATCCACATTTTCCAACTATACTATATAAAACGTTGAATCCTATTCTATATTCTTAGTTAAAACTCCCTTAAAATATCCTAAAATCTTGCTGTGCAGAAATCATCTATAAACCTATTTGAAAAAAAATTATATGCACCAAGAGACAAGGGAGAAGGCAAACTAGTTAAAACTTACCAAACTAGTTAATACTTTGGAGTTAAATAATTTCCAACTTAAAATAAATACTTTGCCGCTAGGGTCGCAGAGTGAGTCGAGAAAGCCGTGCCTTTGCGAGTGTAATGCCTTCGCGAGTGGAACGCCGATAGAATTTTTCGCGGAGTGGGGATGACTTCGAACGTAGAAAGGGTTTCGCGGGACGACTTCGAATGCCGCCTCTGTTCGAGTGGTATGCACCTATTCTTCGCCTAAAGAAATTGGTGACGGAGTTTGCTCCGTCAGGTTCTGCCATGTGGCGAAATTGCGAATGCGTCGCAATCTGCTGCCATCGCCGAACTCCGAGCACAACAGTCAATACCCACGGAGTTTGTCTCCGTTTCTGGCAAGTGGACGATTAGGGGGTAAGTCCTTTGGCTGACGAGTGAAATAGGGGTACAGGCGACGGAGAAAATAAAAGCGACGCTGGTGATGATGGAAAAAAAAATGTTTGGATTCGTATGCATTGGTGGCAAAAGGGATGTCGGTGGTTGTATTGCGGTAGAGGAAAGTTGGCGACGGTGTTCCAAGGCCGGCAACTGTATCAAGGCCACCTCTCGCAGTCTTTGCGCATCGCGAGCGTCGGTGACCAACATCGGGCCACCGACGACTGGCGTCCGATGTCGGAAAAGGCCGGCGACTGCCCCGGTAGGCCGGCGACTGCCCCGGTAGGACGGCGTTTGGCTGTCGTGGTCGGCGATCACGCGTTCGTCACGGTTCATGCGGCGTCCGATGTGGGGGTGTGCGGCGAAGGAAATAGGAGAAGAAGAAATCTCAAGAGAGAGAAAAGAGAATGATTATGTTTGAGGAAAAGTTTAATTTTAAAAATTTAAAAAGAAAAATGAAAAATCTGACATAATTCGTAAATCGGTTTCACGGAATTAAAAAAAAAACAAATGTTTTTTTATTAATGCATGTAATTTTTTTTATTATGCATGTGTTTAATTAATTTAATGCATGTTGAGAATAATTGATTTTAATGAGTCCAATTTAATCATATGGGTCATATTTGATTAAAATGAATCGAAATTGATTAATAAGTTTGAATTTAACTTAAATTAGCTTAGGTTAAATAATTGATCATCCCAATTAAATTAGTTTTAATGGGAATAATGGACAAAGATAATGCTCAGGATCTGGTGTCCCAATCAATCGATTCAGTGTGTTAGTCGACTGAAAACCCTCAAATAAAGAAAATTTATTTTTCTTATTTGCTTATTTTATATTGTGTATTGGTTCTATACATATGTGTGAATTAAAAAGAATCGGTTTTATTATTGGTTTGTCAGTTTTGTACTACCATTATTATTTTCAATTCCAGATGCCATGAATGATATATACAATGACTCGTCGCGATGTGTAACGGAATGAGCTGAGGGAGGTGATATAGGAGATTGAGTATGACCCAGTTTACGGACTCAGAAGACACATTGGAAGGCTCAATCGGCTATTCTAGAAACTAGAAATGTAGGATTTTTCCATCCTAGATAACTACTGAATTTGGGCTTTGGTCCGGTCACTACCGACGGATCTTAGTGTAGCTGCACACCATGTGGGGGGAGTTGTATATAGAGCTACTTCACCATGTGGATCAGGAGGATCTAGAAGTGAATTCGATAGGGTCCAAGACTGCCCTTACTGAGCCTAGCAGGATGAAAGAGATTGTATTGAACACTGCACTAATGTTTGTCATAGTGGGTGTGATGTTTGCTTATCTATTTTTTTAGAATCTTGTTGTTGTTACTATCGTTGTGTACGAATAATTTTAACCCATTAAGTTTCTTAGAGTCATGTGGTAGATATTGTCATTATATATGAACAGTATTATTTTATGTTATGTGTTAACAAACTAAGAAATTTTATTTAATGATTAGTTCATATAATGATTTATTCATTTTAAATGATTAGTTCATTTTATTTAACTTAAATGATCAGTTCATTTTATTTAACTTAAATGATCAGTTCATTTATTTCATTTAAATGATTTGATTAGTTCATTTGATGAGATGTGTGTAATATAATTGATCAATATTGATTAAATTGGATCATATGAATGATGAGTGGTAACATAGTTACCACTTGATTTTATAAACCAACTCAAATTTACATTGAGTCAATAATAAATTACATACATATAATTACGCTGAATACTAAATAATTTGTTTATTTATGATAGATTATGGCTACAAAGAATATCATAGCTGAACTCAATAAGGAAGATAAATTAAATAGAAATAACTACAAAATTTGACAAATTAAGATACAATATGTTCTTAAGGAACAAGAAGTTTTGGAGGTTGTAAATCAGTTTATGGTTAAACATATTGATGGTTTTATAGTACAACACAAAAGTGTTCTTAATGCCTATAAGGCATGGAAGAAAAATGACTCTACTGCTAAGGGGATATTATTAGTTCAACGATAAACGACCTAGTATTTGAATATGAGCCATTACCATTAGCTCATTCAGTCTGGGTTGCCCTGAGAGAGAAATACAGTGGAGTTTGCTTGAGCAAGCTTCGTTAGCTAACAATTAAGTTTGACAACTGAAAGAAGTGCCCGAATGTCTCTATGACCCATCATTTGAGGGAAATGACGAATATGATTTGGGAGCTAAAGACTGCTGGCCATGAGTTGACTAACGAGCAACAGGTTCAAGCAGTATTCCATTCCCTTCCTGATTCTTGGGAGAGATGAAACAAAATCTAATACACAGTGAAAGTATCAAGATTTTCACCGTTGTCTCACGCCATGTTGAACTTGAGGTGGAGAGAATTGAATCCGCAAGGATTTTAGGACAAACTTTTGTAGCTGAAGGTTCTGTTAGAGCATCTAGATCCAAGAATAAGAAAAGTTGGTTCAAGAAAGGAAAGGGAAAGGGTAAAGAAGCTGGTGCTGTTACTGGACAAGGCCTAATCAAGAAGAATTTTAAAGGAAAGAAGAATGGATAGAAACCTAAAAGCAAGTTGACTTGCTATAACTGTGGCAAAAAGGGCCACTTTGCTCGAGATTGTACCGAGCCGAAAAAGATAGATCCATATTTAACTTCTTTTCATGAGCATTATATTGCTATTTCAGTATTGTTAGTTGATTCTTATCTCTTGTGGATTATATATTCAGGAGCAACGAACCATGTAGTTCATGATCGAGCTACATACGTGGAGTACCGTCAGATACCAGCTGACAACAAATGAATATATGTGAGAAACAATGCAAGGATTGAAGTTAAAGGAGTTGGTACCTGCAAACTCAACCTACGTAGTGGACGCACCTTGCTTCTACATGATATCCTTTATGCTCTTGAGATTCGACGGAATTTAGTTTCTATCACTAGTCTTCTTGATTTGGGTTATTGTATTAACTTTTACGGTCGATGTGTGAAATTTAAAATTAACTCTGTGTTAATTGGATATGGTTATGTATCGAATGGTTTTATAATTCTTGATGTAGAACTAGATAATAATTATGATATTAATGGTTATTTTTTAAACATTGCTCTTACTAGTGATGCAGAAATTAATGATAAAATTTGACATGCTAGATTAGGACATATAGAACAAGAACAAATGAATAGATTAGCTAAAGAGGGCTTGTTGGGCACTCATGCTAAGATTAACTTATATATATGTGAGCATTGTCTGGCTGGAAAGACAATTAGGAAATCATTTGGTAAGCCTATTAGAGTTGAATCACCATTGTAATTAATTCATTAAGATATTTATGGTTGGATGAATGTGAAGGTTAGACATGAAAGTTCCTATTTCATTACATTTATTGATGACTTCACACGTTTTGGTCATGTGTATTTGATCTCTCATAAATCTAAAGCATTAGATTGCTTCAAACGTTATTTGAACGAAGTTGAGAATCAATTGGATCAAAAGGTTAAAACATTACACACTGACCGTGGGAGTGAATATTTGTTTGATCAGTTCAAGACAATATATAATGATAAATGAATTATTAGACAATTAACAATCCCATAAACTTCTCAGTAAAATATGGTTGTTGAAAGAAGAAATTGAACTCTTCTAGATATGGTTAGGTCTA
Source organism: Hedychium gardnerianum (assembly GCA_038050645.1). Classification (NCBI taxonomy): domain Eukaryota; kingdom Viridiplantae; phylum Streptophyta; class Magnoliopsida; order Zingiberales; family Zingiberaceae; genus Hedychium; species Hedychium gardnerianum. Next base: position 16,730 of record JBBUKS010476346.1, read on the forward strand.
TAATGGTTCAAGTTAGTTTGTCAATTTCCTATTGGAGAGATGCATTATTAGCAGCAACCTATATACTTAACTGGGTGTCTTCTAAATCTGTTCCATCTATCCCATATGAACATTGGACAAGTAGAAAATCAAATTTGAGTAATTTGAGACCTAAGGGGTCAGCTGCCTATGTTTATAATAAGACTCACAAATATGCAAAGTTATGACTCAGGAGTAAAAAGTGTATCTTTGTAAGATATTCTGATACCTCTAAGGGCTATGTTTTCATTGGTGAGCAACAGGATGAAATCATCTCTGAAATAGAGTCAAGAGATGTAACTTTTCTCGAAACTAAGTTCCAACAAGTGATGTTGATAAGACAATTCCTCTATTTGCAATAGAGGAAGAGGAGTCAAAAACTTATTACGAAACCACAAGTGCACGATAACGTCGTCAGTAATATAAAAGATTATCATATCTACAGGGATTGCGGATTAATGCACTAGTAATTTGTGAGGTCTAGGT
>JBBUKS010476355.1:0-17232 GCA_038050645.1 Hedychium gardnerianum
TGTCACGACTCATTTTACTATCTTAACTAATTGCTACTTATGATATCACAAAAAGTAGACTAGTTGAGTTTCTTCCATATCTAGTCTATTATTTTGAATTGTCTTTCTTGTCTCAACATTGTTAATCATAATTACTAGACGCCAGCTATATGGGATTTTGTTGCAACTTAACTTTGTCTAATGGAGCCTTTGTTTCACGGAATTGAATAAGGAATGGAATAGTTATTCCTAAAGAATAAAATGAACTAGAAATAAAGTAAGAGTAGGTATTTCTTAGATGGATTCATGTTATAAAGAATAGATAAGGAGTGCTTTACCAATATGAAGGATTCCTATATGGTTTGGCTCGACGTCAGCCCAACTTATCCATTTGGCCACGCAGGTTTGTCCTGATCGAAATAACCAAGGAATAAATAGCCATTCCTATGATAGAGCTAGGAATAACTATTTGAGAATCATAATTTCATGACAATTGTTCATAGAGATTCAGAGGAAGTAAAACCTCTGCTCTAATGAACCAAATTGACCATAATGCTTACATATGTGGGGAAGTTGTGATAAACTATACTGAACAGCAGCATACATATACATATTCATTGTGCTCTAGATTTTTTTTGTTCGCTCCTTCATATGCGTCTATGCGTATGTTTTGGCACTCAAATTCGCCCTTGTTGTTTTCCAGAGGCTACAACAAAGAGCAAATTGGCTGCTTTGAATGAGAAGCTGGGTATCTTAGAGCGCAGGTTGGAAGTTCTTGAGGTCCAAGTGAGCAGTGCAACTACGAACCCCTCTGTTTTCACCTGAAAACTGGACTTCTTCAGGTCCATTGTAAGTGGATCACTGATCTCTAAGGTTATGTCACTGTACACAATCTCAAGTTTGTCACTTGTACACAATGTCAACCTACGTGCTTGCCACATTCTGGCATTGGGAGTGTTTTTTGTTTCGAGTAGACAGCCTTTGTTTTTCTAAAATCATTTTTACCGAAATTCTATGATTTATATGCCACTTGATTTTAGTCGATTTCGAGATAATACGGGATAAGACTTCTTGTTATTTTATGTCATTTGATTTTGATTAGACTTTCACATTTTGATGTAGATTTAAAAGATTAGGATTGGGCCCTAGGTCTAGATGTCGTGATTAACCTTTCTAATAATAAATCAAAGAGTTTGAAATTTAATTATGGTATATTACGATGATTTTTTTTTAATGAGTAGTGAATTTGATAAAGTAGGTTATGAATTTTCATATGTATTTTTTTTAATTTATTTGAATGATTGATAAATTTTTTTTTAGAATCAAATTAAATTTGTCGGAATTAATCGAATCAAAAGTTTTGATATCTGTGTTAATTTTTTTTTAAAAAAAGTTTTGGATTATATTATCAATTAAATTTATTTTATTATTGTTTTTAAGAACAAATAAGTAATTTCAAATTTTTATAATGATTTATTTGTAAAAATAAAATTTGAAGCGGTAAATATGCAAAGTGGTAAAAATTATATATTTATTTGGTAAAAATTAAATATTTTGACTCATTATTTATTTAGTAAAAATTATATATTTATTTGCTGATTTTCATCATGATCTTATTTTTATTATTTTAATATTTCAAAAGAATAATACGAAGTATATTATTATAATAAAAGGTGAAATATTCATCTTTAATATTTTTATCAGTTTATTTTAAAATGAATACGAAAGAAGTAAATCATGAAGTTAGTTTATTTATTTGGACAGTAATCAATGCGGACGTGGCATAAAATTATTTAGTAAATCAAGTTATTCATGATGTTGAAATGTAGCCATTATATATATTTTTAATTTTTTTGAAATATAAGATTGGACTGTCCATGTCCATTCCAAGATTAATCACATTGTACGAGTTGAATACATGATATACAAAAAATTATAATTTATTTCATTTTGATCCTCTTTCCTGGTATTATTGCCATTCTAAAATAATAAAAAATGATTGAAAATTGTATTCAATTGAAAACGCTGGGTTAAAGAGTGATATTATCTAATATTGCTATTTTTACAATAGATAAATTTATTGATAAATTATATATATGTGTAAATTAAATGTGAAATGATAAATGTATTTATATCAAAATGAGAAAAAAAAAGAGTTGTATATACAAAATTAATTGTTAGATTAAAATAAAATTTCAACAATTTACCAAAACACTTGGGCAAAAAGGGTTCATTCTTTTTGCGTATGTGATTTTAGAAATATGCAAATAATGTGTTTCGCTGAGTTCATTTCTTATTTTATTTTTCTCCCTCTTTCTTTTTACCGTTCATCCAAAAAAAACTCCAAATTATTTTTTTACTATATTGTTAGTTTTTGAAAATCTTATTGATTTTCGAAAATCATAATTTTTAAAAATTAGTAATATAATTAACTTTTGAAAATCAACGGTATTGTTATTTTTTTTAGAAATTAACAACACAATAAAAAATAAAAAATGATTTAACACTTTTTACGAATGAATAGTAAAAGAAAGAGAGAAGAATAAAATAAAAAATGAACCAGCAAAACTAGGTTGTTTAGACATTTTCAAAATTATATATCTAAAGTGGATAAAAATTCTTTTCACTAATGATAAAATTTTATCTAAAAGAAAAATTTTATTTTTATTATCATCATGATAATAAAGTAATAAAGATATCTTGGTTTCAAGTAGTGAACCAGATATTTAAAAATTAAATTTTAATTATGAGGAATTATAACGTAAGAACGTGTTGAATGTTTAGATAAATTTTCATGAATATTTTTTAATTTATTTTGATAATTGATAGAAAATTTTTGGGATGATAATTGATTATTTAAATGATTTTCATCTGCATTGTTTGATTTATTTTAATAATTAATAAAACATTTTAATGAGATTAAATTAGTTATTTTTAAAAATAATTAATTCAAAAAATAAAATAGTTTAAATTTTTTATTTTTTTAAAAAATTACTATTTATAATCAATGAAATATACAATAAAAAAATACCACATAACAATTTTGGCCACAATACTGATTATGTGCCCTCTCTCCCCTCCGCGACCCGAAATTTCCTTGTTCTTCTTCGCCTCGCCGCTCCAGACTCCCGAGCGGAGCGGAGATCGAAGGCGCCGGCGATCGGAGACCTCGCCTCTCTTCCCTGGAAATCGTACCCTCTCTTTTTCTCTTCCTCTCCCTGTCCCTCTCCTGGTCTTTTTCTCGCGTGCTGCCCTTCTCCCCCGCAGTGACCGCCTCCGCGCACGGACGTCGGAGGGTAGCTGCCCTCCTTCGTAAGGCCGTTGGATAAACTTTTTCGCTCTCCTTCTCCCGTCTTCTTTGTATCCAGGAGCAACCGATTAACATTTACTTTGGGTAAGGGTTTTCCTTCGGTGTTTTTCTTGCTTATTTCGGAGCTTATACTTGCCATAGTTTGAAATCTCGTATTGTACCATGTGGCACGGTCGAGACGCATGAGAAATTACCGAAATCAATACTACTCAGCATGCAATATCTCTGTCGTTGTGTTAATCGTACCTATGAATATCTTGGCATACTAACACTTATAATCCTTGACATTTTTAATAATAATATTTTTTGTAGTTTGCTTTCATACGAGATATCAAAAGACGAACATTTTTGATAGAACATAAAGTATATAGTTGTTGCATTTTCTTTCTCTTCTTCCACTCCTTCCTCCTTCCATTCTCTAATTTGCCACCGGCACTGTTATAATACAATAACAAAATAGTATCGTTCTAGTCAAGAACTAAAACTCTAGCACGGCTCAAATTTTTGAACCTTTATACTTAGTATTTGCCCAAATTGAATTAGAACATTGATTTGCATCATTGGAACTCTACTTTTACTTCCTTTATTGCAAAAGTCGTTAGGATAAGAGTTTTATCTTATTTCATTTTTGTTTTAGAATTGGTTTGAGTACTAATAACGATGTTTATGGATAATTTTGGGAAATTCAGGTACTAATTACATTTTGGGTTCTTTCTAAGGTATTTTTATATTTGTTTTTGCAGATATTTATTTAGGAACAGCACACAAAGCCCATAAACTTTTGGGTTCTTTTCTCAGTGCATATTAAGGCGGGTAAAATCTTCTCTTATTAATTGATCAATGTGCATGAATTAAAAGTGTGAAAGATTACATACACACATGTGGAATAATATACTGCTATGAATGATTTTAAAAGGAGATTAAAATAATGCTAATTTCTCAAACGAGTTATAAATGAACTAAGTTGTTGGGTTTTACCTCAAGGCAAAAAAGATATTATGTTTTCATGCTATATTGATGTATGAGCTATCTTGTCAGAATTAACTTGGGGATTTTTTTTTTAAATTAACATGATGCTCTAATTATTCTTCGGTCATACTTATCTTTTAATTTGCTTCATCTTCTATGCTTAATGATGATTTTTATACCAATGTCCGTATGCTTCACTTAAATGCAAAATTGCTATATAGTACATAAACTCAAAAGTGGAATACCTGAGTTGTGAAAATCCTAAGATGGATAAAATGGTTATTATAAATGGCAAAGTAAATATTAAAAAATGAACACTCTAAACCTAGTTATCATCAAAGCTTCTGGTTGCCCATGGACTATGTAGCAACATGTGTTGCGTATGGTCAACTTTGCATTCAACACTATATTGCGATTTTTCACTGGTGAGGTCTCCAACCCACATTATAGATGACACCATTTGGACTCTATAGGTTTGGCTTTAGTGGTTCGGTTTTAGTGGATTCACTTACTTTAGAATAGATATGCAAAAAATGTTAATACGGATACAATTAAAAATGTGATAAAAAATTTAGGAGATATATGCTTAAGTGAAGTCTAAAAAATTGGAATGTGAACTATAATCCTTGTGAATTCTTGAGTTCTTTAATATGATTATGATTCATGCATATTCTTTCTATTTATTCACTTTGCAATTGATGCCTTACTATGTGCTTCCTTTACCTCTATTTTTGCACGCAAGGATTTTTTGGATCTTGTTGGTTTAAATAGAGTTGCTCGATACCTGATTAGTTTTGATTTACAAATATTTTGTTTACTTTCCCAATATGTTTTTAGTAGCACACTGTGATGCATTTTTTATACCAAACATACCCTTTTGAATAGCATCTTGCTTTATTATAGGATGATCTTGTTTATAAGATGAAACGTGTTATGATCTTTTAAAAATGAATAAAATACATGTTTGCTGTATAATACCTCCTTATCTTGTGTTATTTTTTTTGCTATCGTGATTATTTTCTAGCAAATTGTCACCAGGTGGGGTGCCTCCTTGTTCGTGAAAATATCTCCAAGGCTTGACAAGAACTGCGTGGTGCTTATTTTATATCACGTGTGTAGAACTGTGCCATTAGTCACTAAGACTTACACATAACCATTCATGGATCAGGTCTGAATTCAGAATCAATGGAAGGTGCACGTGTTCCCCTGAAAGGTTGGCAACAAGCTGCAGTTGCTCTGGGTTCAGCGATAGGTGCACTGATGGATCCCAGAAGAGCAGACTTGATAGCTGCATTAGGTGAGACCACTGGAAAGCCAGCTTTTTATCGGGTGCTCGAGCGGATGAGGAATAGCAGTGAAGGCAGAGTGAGTTTATCTACTTTTCATGTTAAAGAAACAAGGCTTCCTATAAATATAAGTCAACAATTTCTCCGTTCAAGCTTAATAATATACTAGAACATCTGGGAATGAAATGAGGCTATGAATTATCCATCTTTCTTATTCCTTTATATCACACTACTATTCACATCAAACTGGTTAACAGATACATCAAAAGTACAAAAACCTGAGCAGTAGTAAATAGTAATTGAACTAAAGCTAAAATGACCTAGAAAAGAAAACATCCAAATCTAGATTTTGTTCATAGTACTTACCTAGATTAGCATTGGGGTCTGAATTTGTGTAGCACATGACACAATAAGCCTCTATTCTAACTTGTGTTAATAAAGAAAATTGAGGAAAAGAGAAGAATAGTAAACCCCATAATTTTCCATCAGGTGGAGAATTAATTATTCACTGTTTAGGTTTGATTCAATACATGATTTAATGGTTTGGCTTCTCCATATCCAGTTAGAATGCTGACTTCATTAATTTTATAAACTTGGTGCAGCCTACAAAGCAAACTTGGATCTAAGCTGATTTTGATTTAACAGTTAGCTAGATTTTTTTATAGTTTATTTACTCTGAAACTATAAAAGACATGGAGTCTGGGCTTGATTCTACAGTTATTCCAACAAAAAGAAATTAATTCTTTTCTCTGCTCAATGCACACTGCTTAGATCAAATGATATGCAATGCTGACTACCATGCAAGCCAGGAAGCGATATTAGGTACAAATAAGATCATCCTGATAGCTGTATATAAATATGCAATGCTGGAGTCATTTAGATGCTATTTCAATGTTACTATCATGTTGGTCATAGTCAGAGAACGCTTTTGGAGTAATAAAAGTGACAATGTTATATAAGTTGATTTTACAATGTGTTTGTAATTTTTCTCGTAAGTTGAATTACAAGAAATCTCACAAGTGGTGAGATGGATCTACAGGAAAGAAAAAAAATAAAATGCAGGGCTATTGTGTATCTGCCTCTATTAAATTTATTGTTTAATAAGAATTGGGGTTTTGATGCAACGGTAAAGTTACTGCCGTGTGATAGAGATCGTTCGAGTCTTGAAAATAATTTCTTGCAAAGCAAGTAAGTCTACGTACAATAGACCTTTCCCAAGACCCCGCATTGGCGGGAGTTTTGTGCATCGGGCTGCTCTTTTGTTTCTTTGAAATGGTAACAACTGACTTTGGTTTTTGTGTTTGTCCATCACTCTATGGCACTAAAATTGGTAATCTGTTATCATGCCAGCCAAAGCTAAGTCTTTATGTTATTCTACTCTGCATGCTGAATTTTTACCCATTCTTTGCAATGCTTTTTCAATTCAGGAAGTTCTTTTAGAGCGGCCACGAGTTATAACTTCGCAAGTATCACATGCTTGGGACATGCCTGAAAACACATTTGGCTCAGCTTATGCAAAATTCATGGGATCTAGGAACTTCTCTCCCGATGATCGCCCCCCAGTCCGCTTCATGGATACAGAGGAGCTGGCTTACGTGGCCACACGTGCTCGTGAGGTGCACGATTTTTGGCATGTGCTATTCAGGCTCCCGACCAACCTGATTGGGGAATCTGCACTTAAGGTGATCGAGTTTGAGCAAATGCTTCTTCCCATGTGTGCCATGTCAGTTGTTGGAGGTTCAGCAAGGTTTAGCGAAAAGCAAAGGACTCTCTTCTTCCGACATTATTTCCCTTGGGCCATCAGGGCTGGCATAGCTTCCACTGATCTGATGTGCATCTACTATGAGAAACATTTTCATGAAAACCTCGAGGATGTTCGGAAGAGATGGAGCATAACCCCTTGCACAAATCCTGAAGCCTAAAAGAAAACGAAAAGTGTGGTAAGTATCAAACAAACTAAATTGTTGCCTTCCAATTTCTCTCTATCTAATCCTTTGGTTTACTTTTGCTTCTAGTTGAAATTATTTATCATTTTGTTGGTACCTGAATGGTATTTTTCATCCTTTATGAGAAAAATTATGAACTTAATAACGTATCATAATCAAGAGCTGTAGGATCTATTGCAAAGCTAGAAATCTCCCATGATTATTTCTTAAGCATAAAATTTAAGAGGAAAGATAATGATGACTCTTTTATTCTGTGTGCTAATCACCACTCATTGTGTTTAAGTTTGTTTATTTAGTTTTATCGAGCTTGTTCAAATTTGTTTATTAAAATTTATATTGAGCTCAGCTCGAGCTTTTTATCATACTCAACTAATAGCGTTGTTATCCTTATAAATTAGGTTAAATATTTATCTAATATATGAAATTTATATTATTATTATTATTTTATTTTTAAGATTATAAAAATTTATAAATTACTATGTTTTTAGGTATTTAAATTAAAAAAATTAAGAAATAAATTTATAATTAAAATTTACAAAAGTTAATAAATAAATTTATTCATAAATCATTATGAATGTTAATAAATTAAGTTCACTAGTGTTTGAGTTTGTTTATTTATATATATATACTATTAAACCAACATAAATGAGCTTTATTGAATCAAGGGAGCTTATTCATGCATCCTTAATAAAAAGTGGGTCGAATGTAAATGAATTAAATAGGAGTGAGGGGCTGAGTAAACTAAGCAAGCTAAAACAATTGAGCTAGTCGAGCAAACTAAGTGAATTTTAGAACGAGCCTTATGAATTAGAGACAAGTTGGACAGATTATGTAGGTCAAGCAAAATTGAGTAAACTAACTAAAAGAACAAGCCTAATCAAGGTGATTGACCCAACACACCTAGTGTGCTAAGCAAAATGGATAGTCCAAATGAATCGAGCAAACTCAAGCGGATGGAGTTGACTAAGTGGACGAAACAAATTGACTAACTAAACTGGTCGGACAAATTGAAGGGGCCAACAAATAGGGTGAGCTAAGGGGCCTCAATCATCCAAATAACACTAACAATTTGAACAAATCAAATGAATTGAATGATCAAAGTGAATCAAACATGATGGAGTGAGATAGGCGAATTGAATGAGTCAAATAAATTAGTAAGACAAATTGGCTTGATAAGCCAAATCATCTATGGTAACCATTAGGTGGACAGAACAAATTAGGCAAATTAATCTTTCATAATTAGTATTGGAAAAGCTATTTCTTATATATTACCTATAAATTCCTATAAAAGATATCTAAATTCACAAAAATAAGAGAATTATACTCTTTCATGGAAGATCTGACTTATTAAAAAAAGCCGTTCTCCTCAAAATTCATGTGCAATTGTGCAAACCTCACTTTACAATTGCAAAGTCAGTTTCTTGATTCGAATAACAGAATCTAGAACAGATTGTAGAAATCTTAACAGATCTCACATTGACAATATGAACATAATTATACTCATCTTTACAAAAGCTAAAAGATTGCTCTCAACCGAGATACCGAAGCAAGACCCCATCATTTCCCAGTACAAAGCCTTTGTTGTCATCGATAAATCTGTGCAAAAAGGGCTTGTCATAGTTTGATCATCACGCTAAAAGTAAAGGAATGGTTTTTGGCTACTATCAGGAAGGCAAAAATGACTGATAAAAAGAGAAGAGCTCGAGCAGAAAATTACTTCACTGAGTACAAATTTGCTGCAATATTATCTGCAGCTTTATCACGAGTCCATGTTTTTCCTCCATTTGTGGTTCTCAGAAGAATGCCGCTTCCCCCGGCAGCCCAAGCTTCTTCCTGGCATTGAAATTTAGTGAAACTTGCTGTTTTATCCGCATAAGAATACTCTCTAGAACAAACTATTGTTAAGATGTTCAGTAATTCATGAACTTATTTCTGTCTCAAGATACGAACCTTCGAGCGAAAGCCAACATCAAGGATACCAAATCCTCTACTCTGGACGGGAACTTCCTCGAAATCCTCCGTTATCTGAAAAATATATCACTGACCATTACCAACTCATTTCTGAAATCTCTTGCAAGAAAATTCCTAACAAGGAGAGTTCAGCTTGCTCTTTGACCAGAATTTCATCAATCAGAATCAGGGATCATTAAAATAAAAAGTACATCTAAATCGAGTCAAGAATAATGGATTCGATCAGTCCAACACTTGTGAGGGAGAAGTTATTCACAATCTTTGAATAAGCTGATCAATGGACTAGTGTAGCAATTGTCAACCAGAAGAAGTATTCAGTTTGAAAATACTAAAAGAGCTTAAGGAAAGATATAGGATGAAAAAACTTGTTCCTAAACTAATTTAGGAACAAGAGGGACCTTGGCATTGTTTTCTAATTAATATGAGTTTGTGGAAGTATTTGGTTATGAGTAAAATTTCCAATGAATTTCAATTAGGTACGACAAGCCAATGATGAAAACAAATGGCTCACAAATAATTGGCATTACCCCTGTGCCTTTACTGAGAAAGAGACCACCACCACGTACAAGAAGCCAAAGACCACCATCAGCTCTCCATCCCATATTTTGAATACGGCGAGCAACTGCTCTGTTATGGGGTTGCCAGAATGCCTAAAGAAAAGGTAAAAATTTGAGCTTTAAGCTAGAAAAAGTATCATTTAATACTATCTCCTACATCTCTTACGTGAATGTATGACAATAAACGGATGTAATTTTATGTTTGTAGTTTGTATACACTTTCTCCCAATAGAAAACTATCCACATGAATGGTTTGAGTGTCATTGTTAGCTAATAGAATGCAGAAAAGTTATACAAGCCATGTATTTATTATCCACTAGGTGAGTATTGAGTTCCTGATAACAACTTAATTTAGAGAGCAAAAGGTCCAGCAAGAGAGTGACAATAACAGATACTTCATATACATTTTAGCTTTATCTACATACATGTCAATGCTGCATTGAGCAAGCTATCCCCTTTTGTTTTTTTGCAATTTACAAGGAATATGCAAGCTTGTCAAAAGAAATAACCTAGAATAGTAATCTATTCCTACAATGATATTGGAAGAGAAACTGAATTATTTTGTTTGAGACTGTGGTATGCAAGCTCACTATGATCTATCACAAGCAAAATCCATTACCAAAGATCCACAGGATGAGAAATAATGTAGAAGAAAAAATAGTTCATTTTATTCTCTTCCAGTGAGAGTATAAACACTATGTCTCCTTAGCTCAGGGTTTTCCTTTGTTGGAGGAATAAGGTTATTATTCTTTTGAAAACATGTACCAAGTCCAAAATAGTAACATGGTTAGCTGACTGAAATGAACTTACTGTCAATTAAAATGTCTAAGAATCACAAAACACTTAGAAGATAGACTACTCTTTTTGATTTTGTCAAAGAGCGTAGATGGAAGAATAAAAGATCAAAGGAAAACCTGTCCAGGTTCCCAGGTTAAGTAGAAGTTCCCGCGACTTGAGACAGCGACATATTTACCATCTGGAGAGCGATTTACTGTGTTAAAGGTTCCTGTATAGTAGCTAGCACCACTTATGCCACTAGAGACTGTTCTGCACAATGCATAGTCACAAATAAAAAAAACAAAGATTTTAGTCATCACATGCCAGAAGTATAGTAATTGCTCATGAATCATGAGGCAGAAGAAAGGATAGCAACCAAAGCATTCATGTTCTCAACTCCACAACATTGTCACTTAAGATCATGAATTTGTGATTTTAGTTAGACAAGCATAAATTACTTTGATATGAGAACAATGCATCACATAAGGAACCATCCAATGCAAAAGAATGTGCAATCCATGTATGAGGCCAATTCCATATCCTAAATATTGGTTGCCTAGGTAGCAAGCAAAATAACCTTACTATTAGCTGCAAGCAAAAGGTTTACTAACTGCAGGGGAAGTCATTACTAGCATATACAACTAAACATTCATGCACTAGCTTCTCAAATATTACCATAGTTCTCAACATTTTTCAAAAGAAATGAGTGACCTATCAAATTCAAAAGTCATATAAATGGTGTAAATAATGATCTTCAGAGAATAAAGATTGTTGCACTGAAGAATCTATTTTTCTTCTCTCTAAAACCAGAAAATAAAAGTCAAATGCTTTGATAATTCTAGCATAGTTGACACTTGTGTTGACTATTTTGAACATCAAAAGAACTATACCTGTTAAGAGTAGCTGAAACTGTCTCTTGAACAGCAGCCTTCCAGTTGTATCCTCGATTTGAGGTGACATAGATTGCTCCTTCATCAGTGACCATTTCTGCACTCTTTTCCCCTGTTGCTTTGATATAAACCTGCAGTGGCAGTATAGTAAAAAAAAAAGAAAAAAGTGATGATGCACATATGGAAAAATCTGAAATTATTATTCTAGCACTTTCTTAAAAATTAGCCCATGAGAAGTTTAAAAAGAAGGGTCCATGCAATATAAATGATGTGCAATAGCACCATCTTTACTACCAAACCAGTTCCAATATCAATTATCTTCTTAGGTTCCATGCAATATCAATCACATTGCGGAGAGTTGCATTGATGCTGAAACCTTGAGAGTTGAGATGCAAAATGGCCTAAACAAAATGTATTCTAAATGAAGAAACAAGAAATGTGCCATGAGTTCATGCATATGCATTAGCAACGAGCATAAAATAGATAGGATAATGTACGGAGATTTAAGTTATGTTTAATGATGGAAATAAATTCCTTTACCATATCCCCTGGAAGCTGAGCACTCAGAGGTAGTCTTTCCCAGCTTTCACCTGCATCTGAAGTGTACAATAGAATAGCAGGTTTTCCAACAATCCACCCTTCCTTCCCTTGGAAGCTAATGGAGTTAAATCTGTAATTGAAATCTTCGTCTTCAGCAGAAGGTATAGACCGTGGGAACCAAGTGTTTCCCCCATCTTTTGTCTCCATTATTGTCTGCCTTGTCCCCAGTAAAAAACCTGAATACAAATGATACCAGTATCAAGTTTTTAAAAGCACACTCAGAGAGTTTTCATATACTATGAAAAGTTTACGCTGAACAAGAAATAAATAATGGAATGTCACAGAATAGGATCAGAACAAGTCTCAATTTGTTACCAAATGAGACACCTAAACCCTTGGTGTAAATAACTTCAAGACATTCTCTCTTGTTGCTTGTGTCAATCTTATTTGTGTTTTCTTTACTTGGTAGTTTGAGTTGACGGATGTTTCATATGATAATATCTATGTCGAAAATGCTTTTGTGTTTGAAGACCTTTATGAATAAGTTTATATGAAGCCAGGTTATGTTGCTCAAGAGACTAAAACATGCAAACTCAGAAAGCAATATATGGTCCCAAACAAAGTCAACTAGCAATGACTCAGCTTGGTCTCAAGTTCAGTAAGCATCATTCAGTTTTGTCCAACATATGCCAACAAGATCATAATTTTGGCAATCTATGCTGATGACATTCTTTTAATAGACAATAATGTACAAGGTAGAAGTTAAAAAAAATCCGTGAAAACCAAATTTGTCATAAACATTTGGAAAAGGCACATTATTTTCCTAGCACAGAAATTGTTTAGAGGTCTGAAAAAAATCTCCAACTCAAAACAAAGGAAGAAGCTGGTTTACATAAAAGCAAACAAGCAAATATTCTAATTATTCTGAATCATAATTTGTGGTGATAATATATTGTTATCAAAGATTTGTATGGAAGTTCATCTCTTACAATTACTATACAAACAAGCATATGTCTTTTGCAGTGGTATTGTAAGTCAATTCACGAACAGTACTATCTCACAGCTAAGTGGTAAGAAGAATAGAGCAAATGAAAATGCATTGATATGCTAGTTTCATTCTAGTTAATGTATCGTGAATGCAATCTTGTCAATTTGTCGCTGCTATGCGAGTTTTATGAACTAAAACTATGCAGTACTATGATCCAAGTTTCATGGTTGATCTAAGGAGATAATAAATATGGAAAACTATCCAAATCAAATTTTGTAGATTAGTGTTCAATTTTATCAATATGATCGCTGATTTGTTTAAATAAAATAATAGGAAGGAATTTAATTCCAACCAATTCATCTGTTCTATTTCCCTGCAAATTGCGCGAGAACAAAGGGAAATGAGGTTTAAATCTACCGTGGTTCATGTCGTCGGGGACAAACGCAATGTCGAGGAGGACGACGCCGGGGTCGATGGGGAGGTAGACGCGCTCCCACTCGGCGAGGGCGGGCTCTTCGGACCTGGCGGGGGCGGGGGCCGCGGCAAGGGCGGCGAGCGCGAGGGGCGCGGCTACGGTCTCGGCGATGAATTCCCTGCGGGTCTTGGAGCCGGGGCCGGCAGGGAGGGAGGCTGCGGGGCGCAGACGGAGACAGAGGCGGTGCCTGGGCGTCCCGAAACAGGCGGCGGCGGAGGAGGAGGAAGAGGGGGAGGAATGGGGGAGGAGGAATTGGTGGAGATGCGCGACTTGGAGGCTCGCCATTGGAAGGGGAGGAAGGAGGATTGCAAATCGCAGCCTTGCCCTCGGCTTTGGATCTGCGTTCGGAAGAAGAAGAAGAAGAAGAAGAAGAAGGTGATGAATGGATGGCTACTTGGGGTCTGTGGATTTGGTGGTGGCGGTGCGGACAACGAGCGCGGCCAAACGGAATCAAGGTAGGACATTATCCTTCAAATAAATATTACAAAAATTAATTACTAAATAAACCCATTCTCTAAAATATTGAGTCACTGCATGCAGGATTGCAAATGAACTTCGAGCTGCCGGTCAGTATTATATAAATATTTTTTTTAATAAATATTAAGAATAATTTATAATGAATATAAAATATTTTTAGATGTGCAATCTTCTTTTTTTTTTATATATATATAAATATAAAAGATTATTACGTTAGAATAAATATATTTTATAATTTTTTTTTTAAGAATATGAGATCGTTATAAAAGAGTCGCTAAGATGGTAATTTTATTTTTGCTTCGGTAAATGAACTTTGAGCAAGTTTATTATTTGACTTGATGAAAATTTATTTATATTTGTTTAATATATCTAAAATAATTAAATAAATAAATTTGAATAATTTATTAAATTAAATAAATAAATTGAAATATATATGTGTTTATCTCGTTAATATTTATAAATAAAAATTATGAACGGTTCGTGAATGATATTCATAAACAATGTTTATAAATCATATTTATGGATTTATGAACCATATTTATCAATAAAGCTTCTATTGATATGATAAATAAATAAAGAAAATTTTAAAATAAATAAATAAGCTGGTATTATTAAGCTTAATGACTAATCAAATAAATTTAAAAATTATAAAATTTTTAAATAATTAAATAATAAATTTAAATTAAAAACTCGATAATATTTAAACAAATTAAGTTCAAACTAAACTTGAACCAAGATAATGACACTTCATAAAAATTAGCAATTAGCTAATACATATTGTAGCAGCTATCTACTAGCTTCTACATAATCGATTGTAATAAAGTAATATTTATTTGAAATGTAATAGATGTTGTAAAGTCTCCTTCATTTATTTTACTCATTAAAATATTATTTTAATTAAATTATTATTTTCTAATAAGTAAAATTAACATAAAATAATATTATTATTATAGAAGCTACTTGCTAACTTTGCATGGTCGATTATGATTAAATAATTTTTATTTAAAATATAGTAGATGTCATGGAGTCTTCTTCATTTATTTTACTCATTAAAATATTATTTTAATTAGATTATCATTTTCTAATAAATAAAATTAACATAAAATAATGACACTACTTTAGAAGCTAATAATCAACTGTTACGTATTATATATTATAATAATTATCTGTTAATTTTTACATGATTGATCATAATTAAATAATATTTATTTAAAATATAATAAATATTATAGAATCTCATTCATTTGATAAGAATATACTAACAGTATCAGTGTATTACTAGAGAACTTGTCTTTGAAATAAGAAAACGAGAAGAAGAAAAAAAGCTATATGCAAATAAGATCATAGAAAAATCTACGAATGAAAAAAGAAAACAAATTCTACATTGGGAGAAAAAGTTAAAACCCTAAACTAAAGAAAGGAGGAAGCTTTTAGGTTGAAGCTCTGGGAAGTTGAAATATCCTACATTTGACAAAACAAATCGTAAGGGTACGTATTTTAGGCACTTCACTTTAAATGAGGTGCTCACGTAAAGTTTTTTTTTGTAAAAGGGACACCCATTTGACATTTTAACAAATGATGAACGCTCTTTTTAATTTTTATTTATTTTTTTAATTCATTCCATTCGTATATTATTTTATAATAAATAAACAAAGAAAAGACTCAATTTCTCCCTAAGTTGTCTTTTTTTTTGTCCTCTCATGACTCATCCCATGAATAAGATCAATCTATTAAATTACTTATTTTAAAATTAAATTATTTATTATATAAAATACTTTATTTCTATTTTTTTCATTTCTAATCAAGAATTCAATAATCTTTATTGAATTTAAAAAATGCCAAAATTATTTATAATTATCCGGCCTTTTATTTTATTTTCTTAAAATATTTTTTTAATATATTTGTTCGTCAAAATTTTCCTTAATTTATATTTCACAAACAATCTAAATTTAAAATGAAACCAAAAGATCGATTGGTTCACTTTGATTTTTTGTTGATAGAGAGGAGATATTTCAACAATAAGTATACATTACCACCGCTATATATAGGAATTCCGATCCTCAACCGTTGAGCTCTATCAATCTAGGAATGTCGAACCACATTGTTGTTAATTTTGCTCGAAGATGTTGAGGATGTTGCTCGATGACTAGAGCTGTTGAGATTGAATGCTACTAGACGACGACTAGATGGTTGTAACTACTTAACCGAGGAACGTAGGACCACATTGTCGTAGAAAATGTTAAGGATGAGAAGTGCAACAATTGTGGGAGAAGAGATCGGAGGAAGAGAAAAAGAGTAATCACGACCACATGAGGCAGCTGTGCATGTCCACTCTCGGCTCATTGACTTGACCGTGTGAGATCACTACAAGAAAAATATAAAATATCGATGAAATATTCCGTCGGTATTTCGTTTATAGAATTATATATTGATGGAATACTGACGGAATTTGTTCAGTTGATTTTTTTCTCGTCGTAGACGAGTATTTCCGACGGAATATGTTTCCATCGGTAATTACCGACGGAAACATATTCCGTCGGAAATATTACCGATGGATATCCGTCGATAATTGCTGACGGAAACGGGATATTTCCATCGGTAATTATCGACGGAAACGGGTATTTTTGTCGGTAATTACCGACATAAACTGATATTTCCATCGGTATTGTATCAGAAAAATACCGTGTATCAATACTCTACCGACGAAAATACCCGATTCCGTCAGAAATCACCGATAAAAACTAGTAATTCCATCGGTAATCAATCTAAACCATCACAAGCGATGACTATACAAAAATAATGCAAATATCCATTCACACACATATACATACAAACTAATTTCAAATTCATTCACACATATATATACAAACTAACTTAAAATCATTCACACATGCATATACACAAACTAACTTAAAATCCATATTCACACACATACACATACACATACAAACTAACTTCAAATATATTCACATACACATACACATACAAAATAAACTTCAAATTCATTCACATACACATAAACTAAACCTTGCACTAAAAAACAAACATTAAAATTTCCAATCACAAT